>PVHY01024020.1:0-20186 GCA_004024945.1 Uropsilus gracilis
TGTTTTAAAGTTTTTCTTTTCTGCAGTTTTTAGAGCTGAAAGCAGAGAGAAGCTTGGTAGCTAATGTTTGCATATCAATGGTAAAGGTGATCAGTGAAAATACTAATGAAGAGTGTGTAGCCTGCTTTGGAGAAAAAAGCAGGCAGATAGCTGTATCCAGTTAAGTAAAGTCAGAAAGTCTCTTTTCACCCACTTTCAGGGCTACATTGCCCGTAGCCCCTCAATTTATCAAACCTGAGACTGGCTACAACTTCTGATTCCTAAGTCTGACTTGTGAAAAGATATTTCATTACTTATTGCTGTCTTGTTATCTTATATGAGAACAGAGTTTGAATATCCATCATGCTAAGCAATTTTGATCACCACATGGAGACCTTCCTCTCAGAAACCTCAGGATTCTGTCCATTAGGTGAGACTGAGAGCTTGCAAGGTATTTTAGGAGAAGTTTGTTTTAAAATTGATCACGCACATATTTAACATAGTGATATACCCCAGATTCTCCCACCACCATATCACCCATGTCTGAGAACATTTGCTCTTTGTAGGAATGAGAGCATAGAATATTAGGTGTGAAAGAGAATGCGGTGATGTGAGAGGTTGGTTTTTTTTTTTTTAATTTTTAAGGTGGTGTGTTTGAAGTATATTTTATATCCATTCAAAAGATGCCAACCAATGGAGATAAATATTATCTTGTCACAGCAGTACATGAAGTTTACACTATACAGTATCTTCTGTCACATTAAGTATTCACATGCAGTTTTTTAAAATGTAGTAAATCTGAAGAGAAATTCAGAAGCTTTTACCTTTACAACTATTACATTGTTGGTGAGGCTGCACCTATTTTGGTTTGTTGGCTTTTTCCATTATTGTACTTTGTGACTACTGTGAACGTCTTTTGCATAGTTTATATACTGGTATCTAAGTTATCTTACTGTTTTTGATTCCATACTTTAAAAAATTGGAATTTTCCCACCTATTTTATAGTTTGGCATTTAAATCTTTTATATATCTATTGTATCTATTGATCTAATTGGGTTTAATTTATAAATTCAGATTTGATCAGTTAGATCAGTTGGATCAATGGGTCAGACTGGGCCAATTATGTCCACATTTGAAGTGTAGATGGTTCTTCTGCATCAGTGGTATTAATAAAATATTTTCACAGATATTGTACTCTTACTTCACATCTGTTTTTCTTAATTGCTACCCTTTTTTTACTTTTGCTTTTGAAAAGAGCAATCATGTTCTCCCCTCTTGTGGGAGACATTCTTTTGCATTCAGTTAATGAGCTCCTTCTATCTTTTTCTTTAGCATAATGGATTCCATTTACATTCACTAGAAAGAAAATAAAAGGTTAGATACTGCTTCTTCCTCTCACTTCTCAAAAATAAAAATTTTAATTTTTTCATTTCCAGATATTTGCCAATTTATATTTTCTTTTTACCAACCATTCTTATATCCCATTTGTCTCACCTATCTTTTTTGCTCTTTCCCCTATTCCCTCTGATAACCATTATCTTCTTTTTTGATGAGTTTGTTTGCAAGTAATTTTTTTCTTTTTGATACTTTCCTTCCACAGACAAGTGAAACCATGTGATAACCTGTCTTTCACTTTTTGATTGATTTTACTCAAAATAATTGCAACTCAACTTTCATTCATTTTGTCTCAGATGACTATTTCCTCTTTATGCCAGCTGTGTTGTTTCATTGAATATATACTCCATATATATATATATATATATATATATATATATATATATATATATATATGCTCTGTTCATTCATCTGTTGAAGTTTGCTTGCATTGGTTCCATCTTGTGGCAATTGTAACATAGTTGTGGATAGATCATTTAGTATTAGATTCTTCAAATTATTTATTTTTCTTATCATTTAGATAGACACCTAATAGCAGTATTACTGGGTGAAATGGGATTTCCATTTTTGTTTTCTTAAGACATCTCCATAATGTTTCCTTTAAGGCCTATACCAGCTTGCATTGTCATCTACAGTAGCATTTGTCAATTCATCCCTTTTGAAGCCAGGACCCCATTATGGGCAGTATTAAAATTTAGGCATTGATACCATTAGCTGTGTCTAAAAAACACAGAGGTAAATATGGCCTAAACAGAATAAGGGTACTTTCTTCTTTTACTTTGTTGTAAATCCCAGGTGGGGAAGAGAAAATGTCTCACCTAGAGGGAATGTAGAAGGAAACTGGAGCCTTTGGCTTTTAGGAGGAAAAAAGAGATAAAAGGAAAGGAACAGAGACAGAGAGAGGCTTTTGGGAAGAGAGAGACATAAGAATGGTGGACCAGTTAAGATCCTGTGGCCAGGTTGGGTGAAAGCCCCTTAGAAGAGTGAACTGGTACCTGGAGATAGCCAGGGATTTGGAAAACTGATTTGTGCATCAACATTTGTTGAAGGAGTTTGAAGATCCTTGCAGAAGCAGAGCAGCTCGAAATGCTTGAGAGAAGAAGCAAAGAAGACATACTAGAGAAAGACTGGACTTTGCAAAGTGCCTGCCTCAGGTTTGGAGGGGCAAAGGGACACCATCATGGACATGTGTCTTTGGGATCTTTGGGAATAAAAATGGTGACTGACGTAAGCTAACTTGTGACTTTAAAGAGTTTTCATTTTCCCTGTTAATTTCTCTTGTAAATAAAACCCTGTTGTTAAATTGCATTTGACTGGCAGCTGTTATGTGCTTGCTGGTGGTATGAACTTGAGGGAACCCGGTGGTAGAAGCTGCATTTTAAAGTGCTGCTTCTTTCCCCTGTGGTTTGATGGTTTGTTGGTCTGCCCCCTTTTGACCCAGTTTCATTTTCTCTCTTATTTATTATTTATTAATTGTTTTTACTTACACCACTGTAGTCCCCATTGTTCTCCTATCACCAAATCACTTGTGATCCATCAGCATATTTCTTATTTTCCTTCCTCCCCTCTTCCCCCATCCTTTACTATGTTTCAGTTTTATAGTCAGCTTGTGAGCTTTGACTTTTTCTAAACCATTTGTTTAATTTCTCTATACTCTTTATATAAGTGAGACCATTCAGTATTTATCCTTTTCCTTCTGACTAGTTTCAGCTAGCGCAATCTCTTTCAGAGCCTACCATGTTGCCACAAATGGCACAAGCTTATGGGAGCCCATCTCAGAGATGAGAAACTTGTAATTTAAACCTTTTACAAGTTAAGCTCTTTGCCCCCCGCAGGAGGAACAAACTGGGAGCTGACCTGAGAAATCAGGGGACCCTAGGGGCGTAGCTCCCCAGACCCCAGGTGTAGGAGTGCTGAAGTCATGAACTGCATCATTATTAATAAAGGTTTGGGAGCCCAGTCGTCAGATTCTTTATTTTAATTAAATTCTCTGTGAAAGGAATCATTGGAACGCTAGTAACGAGCTCGAGGCAAGGAGAACTTGATAAACTAGATAAGCTTTACAGCCAAGGAATAATCTTGGGTGACCTGTAACCAACTTAGTTATCATGATTCCCTAAAAATGATTGCTTAGGAATGTTTAGTAGTACCTAATGATAATCTATTTTCTGTTAAGATATTGATTTCTGTCTTCCACTGAGATATTGCCCTCACGTGCTCATGATATTGCCCTCACGTGCTCATGATATTGCCCTCACGTGCTCATGAAATTGCCCTCATGCGCTCATTCTTGTCTCTCACTGAGATAATGCCCTCACGTACTCATGAAATGCCTCTCCTCATGGAATGTTGAAGTAACTCGTTTAAACAATATAAATGCTGCCTGAAAATCTAAAATAAAGCAGCAGATTCTACTGCTCACTGAGTTCGTGTCTGTGTTCATCATTCGCCGGCCTGTGTTTTTCCTGTCCATCTGAAGCCTGGTACTTCGCGGCCTCTTCCTTGCACGGCTGGTCCATGGCACAAGCTTGTCTTTTTGATCACTGAGTAATAATCCACTGTGTAAATATACCACAACTTTTGATCCACTCATCCATTTGAGGTTATTTGGGTTGTTTCCATATCTTGGCAATTGTAAATAGTGCTGAGTAAACATAGTGATCAAGGGTAGTGATGCAGTTGAGAATTATCTGGGTGCCAAAATGCCTTGGTGGGTGGGGTCTGAGAGAAAAGACCTGAGAGAAAGAATGAGAAGTACCAAAGGGCAGATAAAAAAGACAAGTAAAGAGAGATTGGCAGGCCAATCCAGGAGACCACATGGCCAGACCAGGCAGGACATCCCCTGGAGTGAGCTGGTGGTGGCAAGGAGCCATGGTGGGAGAGTGGCCAGTAGAGAACTAGCCAGTATGGAGTTGGATGCCAGAATGTAAGACTGAGGGTGACCAGGGGCTGCTGAGGGCAGACCTGGTTCATTTGGCCAGATGCAGCCTAAAGTGGGCTTGGTAAAGAAAGTGCATGGTGCTGCAGCAAGGCAGCATATTTGGAAAGTTGACTTTGCCTCACCATCTGTTGGAAAAGTTTGAAGGGTCTTGAAGTGAAGTACCTGGGAGTGCTGGAGAGAGAAGAAGCCAAGAGAAGATGTTGGAGAAGGACTGGACTTTGCAGGCTTTGAGGGGCACCATCTTGGACATGTTTGGAACTTTCAGACTGAACAATACTTGGGGTAAAATAACTGGCCACTGGTGGTGTTAGAGTTTAGAAAAATAAGATGTTAAATGTAAAATGTTAAAGTCTGAGAATTCAGAAAATTATTGCTCAAGGGTCTAAGACTATAAAAACAGGAGCTAAAAAAGGACAGAACTATGCCTGGAATTGGGTTGCTGCCCTTACCACTACTGCCCTGACCACAAAAGCATTACATGATTATCTAGTACTTGTGAAAAATTTTATTCCAAAATATCTGTGTGAAAACTTCCTAAAGCTGCCTGTAAAAGTATAAAAACCCTACTCTCCTGAGGATTGGGGTTCTTCCCTCCAAGGTACTGCTGCTGCATCAGTTAGTGCCGGGGTTAGACCCCAGGTCAATCTGGAAATAAAGGCTTTTTGCTTTTTGCATCTCTGGTGGTCTTGTGTTCTGTGTGAGGCTGGTCGAATTCTGAACTACAACAGTGGCACTAAAGAACTTTGTGTTTTCCTGGTTAATTTTCCTTGTAAATAAAGCTCTGTTGTTTAAATTGCTTTGTGACTTTAGCAACTGCTACGTGTGGGTGGTGTGAACTTTAGGGAACCTGGGTAGTGGAAGCCACATTTTTAAAATGCTGCTTTTTTTCCTGTGGTTTGTTGGTTGGAGGCTTCTGTCTGCTCATTTGGACCTGATTTTGATAGTAGCAAATGTTTTCTTTTGAATTAATATTTCCTTGTCCTGTAACTAGATTCTCAAGGGAGGAATTGCTGGATTATACAGTAATTCCCTGTAAAGGGCTAAAAAATAATTAAAAATACATTTTTTTAAAAAAAGAAGTTTAAGATGGACTTGGAGATATTTAATACTAATAGCTGGAAAGAGAATTTCTTGTTTTATAAACAAAATGGTCCTAACTTGGAAGCTTTTGGGCATTAAGATAGAAAAAAATAACTCATTGCTATAACTAGTTCATCCATTCTACATGAAATATTTCTGTTTCCATATTTTTTGAATTTTGTATTTATTCAAATATTCATTCTTTCCAAGCTTTTAAATTTTTCAAGATTTAGGTCAATATAAAATATGGGATAACAAGCATGTTTGTGTGTGTGGGTATCTATCTATCTATCTATCTATCTATCTATCTATCTATCTGTCTGTCTGTCTGTCTGTCTGTCTGTCTGTCTGTCTGTCTGTCTGTCTTTCTGTCTGTCTATCTATATCTAGTGTGGTCATTAAAAATTACATACAAATAAACACATCCATACATATATGTGTTCCTATTAATATTGAATGCTTTCATTGAAATGAACAACTATTTCCACATATTTCGTTTACTTGTATTATCTGTATGATTTTAAAGTAACTTTCATGCATTGGTTTGTGATTCAGGCAAATGATGCTCAGGGTAGTTAGTTTGTGAAAATACACACTAAGATGTATATGAAAACTTTTATGTGATATAAGGAAAATGAACTAATATCAGACTACTTTTCACTTCCCACAAGAGAGCCCATAACCATGAGGAGAGTAAACAACAGATGGGTCTTGTATTTGCAGCAGTGTATCCACTGTATAACTAGGGCAAATAAAAGTGTAAAGTAGGCTAAGAGTTGAGCAGTTGCCATTCTCTCAGAGTTAAAAGTCTTTCTCTCTGGCTGCCTACATGTTGGTGTCCTTTGTCTGAGAATAAAGGCATGTGGACATAACAAAGTCTCCAAGAATCTTCTTCCATTTCCCCAAATCAACATGAACCTGCCTGACCTGGCATGGTTGAATGACTGTGCTTATAAAAAATTTGTAGAAACAATATAGCGTGCACTCTAGGTGTTGGTATGGCTACCATATTTTCAAAAGAACATATTAAGGTATTTATGGCTAATTGTATGCTTCCTTACTTCATAATTAAGCTAAAAGGAAAAAATTCTAATCATATTTGGCCTAAGCTACCTATCACGAGCACAAAAACTGAGTCATACTTAAAAGTTATCAGAGAAAATCTAATTCCAGAGTCTTATAGATGTCACATGTGGATACAGGAACAGCAAGACTACATGAATTTCCTAAAAAATATTTTCTTCATATGTCATCCTGACATATATCAATTCCCAGTCATTTTTATTTTGTTTCACTATTTAAATAGTTATGATGTATGTTACTCTGATATAAGAAACATCACTTGATGATCAAGGCAATTTACATAATTTTATATAATAGAAAGATATCTCTAAACATAGTTTAAAACTTTTGAGTATATCATGCCTTTGCATGTCACTCTCTTAACTGCTTTACCTAAATAATGTGGATTTTAGCACATGATTGTGTTTTATAACTGATATTTGTATTTTATTTCCCTCATTAGGGTCCCATTCTTTTTCAGCTGGGTGCATACATATTCACTTTAGTAACTGACAAAATTAATTAGTACTTATCTCTGGACTCTACTAAAACACAAATGTACATAAGTGAATTCATCTAACACTTCAGTGAGAGACGTTCTTAAGTTTTATGAGGTGAAAAATTAAATTATTCTTCAATTATTATTCAGTATTTCTCTTTTCAAGCTGAAATTCTACTGATTCATTTGAAATATGATGTCTCTATGTGCTTGCACATTGGGTGAAATATTGGTTGCCATGTTTTGTGTTTTTTTCATTGTGCTATCATTGTTTTTATCAAAAACATTCAGCAACACCTGCAGATATGATTTTTCTACTGACTTGAAATATGGTAGCTCTCTTTTTCTAAATGTTTTATAATGTCTAAACAGTGAATGAATATCAAACCAAATGTTTTCTATTTATTTTACCATAAATATCTTCAGTACACATTGTTAATAAATAACTCAAGAACCGGATTTCATGTGTTATGTAATTCAGGTTCATTTTCTAGGGACAGATATCCATGTCTTTTCAAATTCTCCAAGAAACCCCAAAATAAACTCACACCTCTATGAGCAGTAAATATTTAACAAACGAGGCAAAGATATACAAAAGGATAAAGAGAGTCTCTAACAAATAGTACTGGAAAAGCCACATAGTCACTAGAAGAAAATGAAATTAAAAGAATATTGAATTTTTTTACACCAGATACAAAAATTAATTCAATGAAGAAAAGGATTAAAGAACTGGATGTAAGACCAGAAACCATATGACACGTAGAAGTGTCATATGTAGTATGAGTCCCAACATTGAGAATACATTTGGAAGAGTAAGAAAATAATAGGATAAAATAATAGGATAAAATTGTTGATATGAAAACAGAAAGGTTGTAATACAGTTAGTTACTTAATTCTGTAGAGAAGTTGAAATCAGGAAGCAGAAACACTAGGAAAATTAAAGAGTGAGTTCCACTTCAACAATCTGATGAAGAGTCACAATTTCTCAGAGACTGAATACTGCAATCATGAATGATTCTTAAGTTCAGGAATGACTGAACATTTTATAGCTATCATCAATAAGAAACTTTTCAGAGCCACCTTTATGTCTTTATTCCTCAGACTATAGATGAAGGGGTTCAGCATGGGTGTGACCACAGTGTACATCACTGAGGCAACTACACTTGACTTTGAGTTGTGTGTAGCAGGAGAACTAAGATACACTCCAACACTTGTACAATAAAATAAGGAGACAACTGAGAGGTGAGATGCACAGGTGGAAAATGCTTTGTACTTTCCCTGAACTGATGAGATTCCACGGATAGAGAAAACAATTTTAGAGTAAGAGTACAGGATACCAGTGAGGGGACCACTGGCCAGGAGAACTGCAGCCAGATACATCACGATTTCATTGATGAAAGTATCAGAACAGGCAAGTTGGATCACCTTATTGAGTTCACAGAAAAAATGGGGGATTGCCAAATCTGTACAGAATGACAGTCTCAACACCATTAAACTCTGTAACAAGGAATGCAGGGCACTCATGGTACAGGACAACAGAACAAGCAGCCCACAGAGCCAGGGGTTCATGATGATGGTATAGTGCAGAGGGTGGCAGATGGCCACATAGCGGTCATAGGCCATGACAGCCAAGAGAAAGTCATCCAACACAGCAAAAAACAGTAAAAAATATATCTGCATGATGCAGCCTTCGTAGGTTATGACTTTGTTTTGTGTCTGGATGTTCAGCAGCATCTTGGGGATGGTGGTGGAGATGAAGCAGATGTCTACAAAGGACAGATTGGCAAGGAAGAAGTACATGGGTGTGTGCAGGTGGGAGTCAAAGATAACAGCCAGGATGATGAGCAGGTTTCCACAGACTGTGATCAGGTACATGAAGAGGAAAATCCCAAATACAAGAGGCTGTAGTTCTGGTTCCTTTAAGAATCCTAGAAGAAGAAATTCTGAAATGTGTGTATCATTTCCTGGTTCCATGTAGTAGAGCTGAAGGCTGAAAAAGATTAAAAAATACTTTTCTAAATAAATATTCACTTTTATACTACAGCCTATAATTTACAGTCAATATATAAATAAATACATAAATATTCATTCGAGTGAAACATTCCTTTTAGCAAATAACTTCTCTGTCCATGTCTGATCAAACTCCTGCACTACTCAGCATTTTCCAAAAGATTGTGGGTTCTACAGTTTTATTAAGAAATTCTTACACACATTTGAGGAATATGCATGAGTACCAAACCTTCTCTGGACAATGTTATTAATGTAGTGAGAAACAAAAATCCCTATATGTCAATGATTTAGAAAGAAAATAAGGAAACAAAATACCCTACCCTATTTTATGAGGGGACTGGTATTGTGAAGAAATGGGAAAGTGATGTGGTGCTCTGTCTGGTGATCATCAAAAACCAACTAACTCAGTGACATGTGAATCAATATTTCAGTGAGGAAGGGCCAGGAGATGTTGAGACCTAGAATGTGTGTACACAGCAGGAAAATGGGAAGTACAAAATTCTTGCTGTACTTTCATCAATAGGAAGTCAGTATTTCTAGAGGAAGAAATTGGAGGAAGCATGATGAAATATGGTGTAAAAGAATGTTGGGGGAAGAACTGGTCACGTCATTGCAATCCAAGACACAGCGAATTCCTTAAGACATGCACCTTGCATTTTCTCAATTGTTTTTTTTAATAATCAAGTAATTTATTTATATATAAATTTCACATAGTGGGAATGGTCAGGGTTCATCCCCCACCCTCCCTGACCATTCCCACTCTGCCCCCCCCGTTGTGTAATTCAATTTGATTGTTAGCTTATTTTGACTTTTTCTTCATGGTTTTTTGTTTCTTTCCCATGTCCCATATAATAGTGAAACCATTTGGTGCCTGCTTTTTTCTTTTTAACTTGTTTTTGCTAATGTGATTTCTTCTAGGTGTATCCATGTTACCATAAATTAATCTAATTTGTCATTTTTAATTGATGAGTAATATTCCATTGTGTATATATACCACATCTTTTTCATCCATTCGTCGGTTTTAGGACATTTGGGTTGTTTCCATGTCCTTGCAATTATAAATTTTGCTGCAATAGACATCCGGGCACAGGTGTCCCTTTGTACCCATACTGAGGTCTCCTTTGGGTAGATTCCCAGAAGAGCGATTGCTGGGTCAAATGGTAGTTCCATTTTCATTAGTTTTAGGGTTTGTTTTTTAAATTGAGGCAACATTTACAATATTACATATGATTTATGGAAATGGGTTCACACCTCTTCAGATTAATGTTATCACATAACATTTACCACCAAAATAACCATAATTGTTGTATCACTTGGTAGAATGTTTTCCCAGTAATGTGGTAACTTCTTTCAACTATGGGGATGTTTTTTAGTTATATATTTTTGCTTTTGTTTTGCTTGCTGATGGAAACAAGTCCCTAAAGACATGGTTGAAGCCAAGATAGTGCATTCTTTCCTATGTTTCTTCTATGCATTATATGGTTTCTGACATTTTATATCTTTTATGACCATTATCAATTTTGAGTTAATTTTTGCATATGTGGTATGAGAAATCAATGCTTCTCTCATTTCATTTTCTGCTTGTGGCTATCTGGCTTTCCCAGAACTATTTGTGAAGAGACTTTACTTACCCTTTTGTATATTCTTGGCTCCTTTGAAATAGATTAACTGTTCTATGATGTGTGAGTCTATTTTGGGGTTCTCAATACTCTTCCATTGGTTTGTTTGCCTATTTCTTATAGCACAATGTTTTGATGATTATTAGGTTATAGTATCTTTTTGAAGTCTGGGGGTATAATATTACATTTTTTCCCAATTGTTTTTGCTATTCAGAGTTTCAGTAATGTTTGCTCTATTTCCTAGAAGAATTCAACTAAAACCTTCATACACATATCACACTTTTTGTTTTGAAGTTATATATTGCTTTGGGTAAAACAGAACATTAAAAATATTGATTCTGTCAATATATGAAGATGAAATATCTTTCTTTGTGTGTTCTTTTTTCTTTTAGCAATTGTTTATAATTTTAATTGAATAGATCTTTCAACCTCTTTTTTTAGATTTTTTATAGGTATTTAATACTTTCTGGTACTACTGTATATGTGATTTTCTTTCTCTTTTAGTTCATTATATTCATACAAGAATGCAACAGACTTTAGATAATTGATTTTATAGACTGCTACTTTACTTAATGTTTCTAAATAGCTTTTCAGTGGAGTCTTAAGGACTTTCTATGTGTATTTTCATGCCATCTGCAAAAGGTGACTGTAAAAAGAAGAGATCCAATCCTCATTTCTATGCAGTTAACTTTTTGGCAAGTGCATTTTAAGGGTGATATTTTGGAGTGTAGACGGTAAAATGTCCTTGCCCTGAGAATCACTTCTGTTCCATTAAATCTGTCTTTCTCTCACTCTCCTTACGCCCCTATCCCTTCTTCACATGCACACACACACACACACACACACACACACACACACACACACACACACACACTGCGTTCTCTTGTCTCCTGGGGCCATATTTTCAAATGCAATCCACATACTCAGTCACAATAATTAGGGAAGAAATTAGATAACATGCTGTCAAAATCATATTTATTTTGTAAAAGAATATAGAAGCAATACTAAAATTTTCATTAGCCTGCTTCAGAAGAATGAAAATTCTCTAATAAACTAGATGGTCCCAGAGAGTTTGTGATAAAGACAAGCCTTTTTGGTTCTGGCAGCATTCCAGCCCAATTTAAATTCTCCTGATGACCAGAATAGCAAAACAGTAGCCAAATGCAATATATCCAAAAGACAATGGAATGATATGTTTTATGGTGTCAAGATACCTACCAAAATGAATCAGACCTTCAAAAAAAAAGAAATACACTATAACAGTAAAAGTGGGGGGAATGTTAAAGATAAAATGATGAAAATCTTTCTAAATGATATTAAGTGCAAGTATTTGGAATGATAGGATTTTCTATTGCATCTCATTACCTGTAGGGCAGGGAAAGTCAAGTTAACAATTTCAAAAGTTAATATCCTCACATGTGTAGTGGGTATTGCGTTGTCAATTCTCTTAAGCCGTTGATGGATTTAATCATATATGCAAAAAACAAAAACAAAAACTTGGCATAGTACTGTCCTGGTAGTAAATAAATGATTTTTGCTGGTGATGAGATGAGGTAGATTTTTTTCTGCCACCATCCAGTGTCTCCATCTTCTTCCCACTCTCAGTTCCTACTTGCACAGTCTTATTTCAGTTTCTTATTGTTTGTCCAATCTTTCACAGCCTGGGAACCAAGTAGCTTCTCATTTATCATAGAGACTTCTTTCTGTATTACAGAATTGGTCACTCAGCTCCCTGACCTTAATAATACTGAGTCAGCAAAAGTCTGTGGCAACAAACATGAGTATAACTTTTCATTACTATCCTGCAGATTGGTTCTTGCTGCTGCCTTGCTTTTCCCCCCCTTCATTTCCCATAAAGTTAACTGACTTGCAGCTTCACCATTGATTTAACACAGTGCCTGTAAGTACCTATTTCTTTCCACATGGGGACACTTGCTGCTGAAACTGGAGTTTCTCATTATCTTAAAATCTTTGTTTCATCTTTTAGATGCCTAGATTATCTCCTCTATGAGCCCAATTTTTTAAACCCACAGGAAAAGGACACTATATTTTGCACCTAATTTCTATATTGGAACTTTCTTCTGTAATTTTCACTTCAATCTATTTTTTTCTTGTGAGTACCTTGAGACTTACAGTAATGAGGTATTACTTCCATGCACCTTGTTTAGTTTGGAATAGTAACAATAAATATTGTTAAAGGAATAAGAGAATGCAGTCTCACCAAAAGCCTCACCAAAAGTCTCATCAAAAGTAATGAGAGCAATCAGAGAGAAAAAAGCGGTAAAATGCTAACAGGTTTGTGGAGGTCATGTTAAAGGAATATTTTCCACATTCTGTGATGCAGACTTATTATGGGATAGGATTACATTTCTTAAAAAGCAAACAGAATATAATAAATAAAAGAAAAAATAATTAGGATTTTCATACATGCCACCAAATTATTATGAGTCTGTTGTAGTTTAGTGACTTGGTGTACACACACACTTACATACACACTTTGGATTCCAATATAAGGTCTCCTGATGTAGAAGCCAACAGTAGAGTTTTAAAAGAACTGATTTTTTGCTAATGAGGTAAAAGCAACATGAATTAAGAGTTCAAAAGAAGAACATGCAGCTATAAAAGTTTTCCCTCAGATTCAAGGTAATGACCATTTGTTTTACTTGACTCATGACAGTCAAGTGAGAATCTACTCTCTGATGGTGACTCCCAAACCTATTTTATATTTTTTGGACCACATTTGCTTTTGGTCCAGTTGTAGAAGAGGAAGTCCTTTCCCTCAATTTTATTTGTGGAATTTTCATTTCTCATTCAGATGGTTAGATCTAAATCTAACATATGATACATAGAATAAAAGTCTAATGACTTCAGAATGAGCCACTGACTCAAGATTAATTGTAAATAATTGAAAAATAATTCCATCATAGAAGGTTTTCAAAATTGTAGATGAAGCACTATTTAATTTGATGTGCTATAAAGTATGTAGTGAAACCTCTATACACTCTTCAGAGCAAAGTTAAAAATTAGTGGAGAGAACACAGTATTAATGACAGATTCACCCACTAAAACCTTTAAGCACTTATAATTTTTCAAGACTACACAATAGAAGAGCTAAATTACAAACACCAAAGTTGGTAAAAACACTTCTAATACTTTGAAATAATGAAATGAACAGTAGCAACAAAATCTCTCTGACACCGCTATTCAAAACTAAAGGTTTCAATGTAAAATTTATAATAAAGCATATGATGAACTAACCCACACACATCTTCAGACTCACACACAATGAAATAATTGCAAATAAATTCTTTATCATACCTTTTTAAGATATGTTGAAATTTTGTGAGTATTGAGGCAAAGTGGCAAGAGATACTCTAGTATGGTGAGTGAGTTGCCAGTTATTGTTTGCAAGCAAAGAAGTCCTTGGTTTTAATTGCCCTCATTAGTTTGCAGACAGTGTTGAATATACATTATAGCAAAAATATTTCAAACTGTATAAGTTTATATTATTCATGCCTAATATTTTACCTTGTACCTTACAAGCAAAATCGGCTATTTTTACTTTCATTGAAAGAAATTTAAGCTTCCATTCTTTTTTCTAATTGAACTTCCTTGCCACCATTTCTGTAAACAGTAACTCCTGCAGTGCTGAGCTGGATATTCATTTCTCTTTTTAGCATCACCAATAAATACACTAATTAAATAATCAAGACGGGAAAAAGCATAGCATTGTCAGCCTGCCTCTTAGGTAATCACAGACAAGTGTCCTTTTATACACATTGCCTGCCACTGTTATCCAAACATATTATGCTATTGTACTCACCTTGGTGGGCTCTCTGAGAGAAAGGACTGTCTATGGATATCTGAATTCCTTCTCTGATGGTAGATAATTGAAACTGAGACTCAGACAAGAGAGGGGAAATGAGTGAAGCATTGACCTCTGAGCAAGACTTTGGAACTAAATAAATAAAGCCAAAAATAAACAAACAATAAAACATGCCAAGTTCTTCCAAATGTTGCATACACACACAGGCTGAGATATACAGGCGGCTCCCTATATCTGCTCTTTAGGCATATTCAGTCCTAACCCAACCTCTAAGCACTTGATTTCCCTTTGGAACAATGAGCTTGATAAAAAGGAAAAAAATCCTACTGATTCTGTTCCCAAGAGACCAGGTTAGAAGTCAAGTGCATCCTGAGTTTTACACCTTTTCCCATAACTCTTCACACTTCCAGAGGCCTAAACTACCTAGCATCTTATCTCAACTCTCAGCAAAATTTTTCTTTAAATCAAAACTGAAAAGCCTTTCTGAACAAGGCATCAAATTTGATGGGAACACAGACCAGTGATTTTCTTCTTTCTCAGCTCCACTGATAGAAAATCTTTGAGATTGTACCCTATGGATTTATGACACTTTTGCCATAACAAACTGTAATTATATAGTCATATCATAGGAGATGCCATTTACTTATTACAAATACCTAGAAATAACAGAATATGTACCTAGATCTTTTTAGGGGCTATATCTTGACCTTAACACATTACAGGTTTGGTCTGACTTACTCTATATATTAGTCCATGGCATGAGATAGTACTATAATGAATTCTATTCTCCAGTGTGCAAAAGAAGCCTGAAGAGTTTTAATGTCTAAAGCTAAAGTTTCTAATAAGAGATGGGGTCCTGATTCAAATTCTGCCATGATGTTCTCAAAATCTGAAGTGGTGGTTCACAAGTTCTGGGAAGTAGTTCTCAACACTGAGATGAATTAGCAATTTGGCATTTATTTGGCAATATTTGGCAATATTTGAAGGGATGTTGCTAAAAACCCTGAAAGTTATAGGACAGTGGCCAATACTAATATTATCTTACCTTAAGTGTCAATAGTAAGAAGTTGAGAAAAACAACCTAGACTAGCAATTCTCCAACTTCAGTGTATCTAGAAATCACCCAGATTCTTAGTATTAATGTAGATTTTGATTCATCATCTCCTGGTGGGGCTAACAAGTCTGCTTTTCTAGCAAACTCCTAGTGATAAAACTTGGTTCTGCTAAGAGTACGATGTAGGTAGAATTAGTTCTTCTCAATCAAAAATCATCTTTGCATATAATTTTGAAGGATTATTATGTTTACTCATCCAGAGGCTGTGATAAATTCTGTTTAATTCTTTTATATAAAGAGCCTAGAATGCCAGCAAATAATGCACCTTTGAAAAAGTCTTAGAAGTAGCTGCATTAATTCCTCCCAAAGACCTCCACATTCCAAACCCCAGTACTGTTGAATATGTTATATTTTTAGCAAGAGAAAATTAAGGTATCAAGTGAAAATAAATTGCCAGACTTTAAGGAGATTAGTTCCCATTATCCATGCTGAATTAAGATAATTACATTGATTGTCTCCATGTTGGAGCAGGAAAGAGAAGTGTAGATGTCAGAGATAGATTTGCAATTGCTATGCTGCTGACATGAGGATGGATGAATGGCCATGAACTAAGGAATGCATGAAGGCACTACCAACTGGAACAGGAAAGTGAAAGGATTCTCCCTTGTGTCTTTAGGAGAAACCCAGCCCTTAAAATATCTTTTGTTATATTTTCTATTTAAGTAGCATTTTATTAAAAATCATGTAAGTTTCAGTTGTGCACCATTATTACTCTACATCTGTATATACTAGCCTAAATTCACAAATAAAAGACAAATTCTACCCTTCACTTTGTATTATCCAAGAAGATCCATTTCAAGGTCTTACTACCAGAACAGTAAAAGTATAAATTTAAGTCTCTTATCATCATCATCATCATCAGTAATAAAATTTTTTTGAAGTACCATTATTTTTAATCCTTGTTAGTGCTGTGATAGTATAGGATTTCCCTTTAAAGTGCAGTTACTTTAGTCCACTCCCACCAAAGTACCCATAGTTATCCACCATACAACATTATGCTTTTGCTCTCACTTTTCTCCCCCAACCAGTCTGAATAACTCAGTTCTTTCAAAGCTTGTTATTTCAGTGTAAAAAATCACATTGAAAAAAATAAAGGCAAAAAATATTATGATCACCTTAATACATGTAGAAAAATGTTTGGAAAAATTCAATATGTTTCTATGAAAAAAATTCTTGATGTAGCAGGAATAGAGATAAATTATATCAGCATAAACACTGCATGTGAAAAGATCTTTTAATGTTTTGTGTTTCCTTTAGTTCCTTTTTTTAAAGATTCTTTAAAGAATCTTGTTTTTCTGTTCATTGATTATATTTTTCTTGTTGGGTTTTTTTCTTTTTCTCTTTCTGTTCTGCATGTTCTCTTAAATCTGTTTTCTTTTTTTATGGTGAAAAAATTATATTTACAATCAGTCACCTGGACTCAGTTTAAATGATCACAATTTTGTTGGCAACATACAAAGCCTCATAGTCAGGAACCAGTGGAATATGTCTTCTTTCCATCAGGTCAAATCAAAGTATTGACTTTGCCTACAGCAATGTCATAGAGCTTCTTCACAGCCTGTTTGGTCTGATGCTTGTTTTCCTTGACATCCACAGTTAACACAAGTGTGTTGTTGTCTTCTATTTTCTTCATGGCTGATTCAGTGCTCAGAGGAAACTTGATGGCAGTGGTCAAGCCTGTTTCTCCCGGGAGCACTATTCCAAGGATATTTGGGTTGTCTTAAGAGTCACAGTGTCTTGGACCTCCAAAAAGTGGGTGAAGTGTGGATTTTCTTTTTCTTACAGCTGTGGATACCTTTCAGTACTGTTTCATTCCCTTCAAAGCTTTGCATTGGCCTAGGGCTTGGGAGGGTCAGGGACTTCCTTTTTGACTTTTGATGCCATCTTCATGAAAAAGCTTTACGTTTTTTCAGTGTGCCTTTTCTTAATTCTTTGTCTAAGAGGCAGAGGAATTCTTCTGTGTCATTGACAGTGGATTATGGAGTATCTTTTGTTTGTTTCCAGAAGGTTTTGCTTGAAAATTTGTGTTTTTCTTTCTTCCTGCTGTTTGCTTTCAGATTTACGCATGTTTTGGGTCACTATGGCACCTATGTAGGCAAGTATGACTACTGGGAGATTTTACTGGGCTATGGGTGAATTTGCTCATTGTCTGGGCTGCTGTAATTGGGCATACAGCTCCCTGATGGCTGGTGCCAAGGGGTGGAGCTCCCAAGTGTTCACAGTGGGTGCTGAGAGTCACAACTGGTAGCAAGGCCTTTGTGCATCTATTTCAGGCCCCTCCCACTTGGGCATGGCTACCTGAGGCTACCATGGGTGCCTGGGTCACTGCTGGTTGCAGGACCCATGTGTGCTTGTTTGGCACTATCCCTACTAGGGCTTAGCCACCCAATGGCTGCTGCTGGTACCTAGGTCACTGCCAGCAGCGAGGTCTATGTGCTTTCATTCCATGTCTGGGAAAATGGCAGTTGCTAAGGCTGTGTCTCCCAGGAGTTTAAAAATATAAGGAGTTCACTAAAAAAGAAAAAGAAGAGACCAGTAGCCCAAACACTGATCAAAAACTTGCGGTGAGAATGAAGTTGGACGGACTGTAATGGGGAAAGGGAAAAAGGAGGGTGCAGTGGTGGTGGTATAGAGCTACATTATTGATGGGAAGGCCACATCTAAGGGGAATAATAACTATGCAAATATGACAGATGTATGAAAGTAAGAAAATAAAAATTTTAAATTAAAAATGGGAAATGAAGACCTTCAATAAAAATTTTGTCCATTCCTATGGAGCTAGCCTCTGGTGCTGTGATCTTTGTTGTTCACCTGGAGGTCTATAAAGATTCTAACATGGGGTGGGATGCTGGAAGTTCTGGGCTGGAGCCCATCCTGGCTGGAAGATGTTACTGGTTTTGTGGGCTGGGCTTCCTGGAATGGCTGACTGGGTGTCTGCAATGAATGAACTCCATCTATTTTTGGTGCCCTTTTTGGTTCTTGGATGTCCTAGAAAATTGATGATGTCCTATGGTACATTTGAACCTTCCAGTTTTTGCTAAGAACTAATGATCAGTTCCTTTTTTAGTTGGTTTTAGCAGAGAGGTAGATCCTGGCCTCTCTATTCCTCCATGGTATGGGTGTTGTTTCCAATTTTTAAAAATTGACTGCACACACACACACACGAATATATTTTTACATGGTTGTCTATCTACCCCAAGATTCTCCTACCACCTTGTCACCCATGAACCATCATCTTAATCTTTTGTGCCCATCCCTCCCCCATTTTACTTTCCTCCCCCTCTCTTGCTCTATGCTTCATTTCTGCTGAATTCAATTCAATTTTAAATTTTACTTGTCTTTTTTCCCCCTTTTTCTCTGTATCCTGCATTTAAGTCAGATCACCCAGTATTTCCCTTTTTCATTCTAGCTTATTTCCACTAACATGATTTCTTCTAGGTCCATCCATGTTATTACAAATGCATTGAATTTATCTTTTTCTGATTGCAGAATAATATTTCATTGTGTAAATATACTACAACTTTATGATCCATTCATCTGTTTGGGGGCATTTGGGTTGTTTCCATATCCTGGCTATTGTAAATAGTGCTGCAGTAAACATCCAAGTACAACTGTCCTTGTGAATTAGTGTTTTTGTATCCTTTGGGTAGATTCCCAGAAGTGGGATTGCTGGATCTATTCATAGTTCCATTTTTTGTAGTGTGAGGGTCCTCCACACAGCTTTCCATAGTGACTGGGAACAGTTTGCTTTCCCACTGGCAGTGTCAGAGTGTTCCTTTATCTCCACTTCCATGTCAGCACTTGTTATTGCCCATTTTTCTGATACAGGTCATTTGTGCTGGTGTGAAGTTTTATCCATTTTTTTTTGATATGGGCCATTTTCACAGGATTGAGATGCTATCTCAGTGTTGTAATTTGTATATCTCTTATAATAAGTGATGTTGCATATTTTTTCTTATGTCTAAAGGTCATTTGAATGTCTTCTTTAGAGTTATGTTTGTTGAGGTCCATTGTATCATTGTAATTGAGTCATTTGTTTCTTTGTTGTTGGACTGTTTAAGTACTTTGTAAACTTCGGAGCCCCTTATCAGATGCATGGTATGCAATTTTTCCCATCATAGGTTACCTTTTTGCTTTTGTGATAGTTTTTTTAGAGGTGCAAAAGCTTCTAAGTTTAATATAGTCCCACTAAATTATTTTTGATTCTGTTTCCCTTGATATTGGGTTTGTTTTCCAAATACATGTTTGTGGTAGATATCTTGTAGTTTGTCTCCTATACTTTCCCTTAAGTACTTTATAAGTTTTATTTCTTTTTTTTTTTTTATCTTTTTTCTTTCTGTTTTATTTTGGCTTTCTGTTTTCTGTTTTATTTGGATTCCTTGTAGGATCTACAGTGGTTTCACTTTAATACCATTTTTAAGAGTTGCTGTATTTTTTTAAAATTTTTTAATATTTTATTTTATTTTATTTTTTTATAATCAAATAGTTTATATATATATATATACATTTCGTATCTTTGTAATACCGGGATTCACCCCCCCACCCTCCCTGACCATTCCCCCTCTGTCCCGCCCCCCCACCCCGAGTTGTAACCATTTGGTGTCTGTCTTTATCTTTTTAACTTGTTTCTGCTAATGTGATTTCTTTTAGGTGTGTCCATG
>PVHY01024021.1:0-20205 GCA_004024945.1 Uropsilus gracilis
CAGCTCAGGTTTGAACTAAAGCATATACCTATTATACTGGTTCACGTATTCTGGACAGAATAATTTGAATAAACTCTTTCAGGAAAACTTTGGGTATGGCAGACCTAGCATAACCAATAAATGACTCAAGGGTCAAAGTCACTGATGCCTAAGCAAATACCTACCAAGAGGCAGCTCTGCCAGGGAGGGGTTCCACTCTTGAGCAGAGAGAGAACTCTCCAGTGAGCATCACCAATTGCAGCTCAGGACTTCTATTAGTGTTCACTATTCCCACTAGTATTCCGTGTCTTTCTACTACTTTTCAAGTGGCATACACAAAGGAGGGAAAGGTGGACAAGGTGAGGGGGACCCTGCACCTTACTATTGGAAAGGTCTTGCTGTTTATAATGGCCACTGAACTGGAATAAAAAGGAAAGACTCCCATTCAACCAACTGAAAAGGCTGAAATCCTGAGAGGGACAATGCGGCTTCTGCTAACTAGTGGAGAAAGAAGAACAGCAGACAACCTATACATCTGGGAAAAGACAGAAATGCTGCTTACCTGCACAAAGCCCCTGGTACCACCATCACAAATGCGTTCCTCCCAGTTGAGTTCCCAAGAGCAAACCACACCTAGCTAAAGGAGACATTGGGAGCCAACCAGCAGGAAAAGAAGTCTGAGGCCACAGAATTTCGGCAGGAAATAGTTCTCTTTCAGATAAACCATAAAGTATCTCTTCTTGAATGCTCAAGATTATGACAAAATGACATATATAATTACTATTTAGTTCTACTACATTCCATAGTGATTATTGAAACCTTTTTCATAAAATACATTCTAAGTCCATAGTACCAGATAAATTTCATTCAGTGAATAAGAGAGACACCTTCCACATCTACTCTAATATGTACTCGCCCTCCAATAATGCCATTTGGTGACAACGTCTTGTTTTTCCTTCGTATTAATCATCACTCGATATATATTTTTATTTATTTATTTGCTTATTTATTTATTTGCTTATGTATTTATTTATTTGCTGATTGATTCATTGATTCATTGATTGATCATGGACTCAAGCAATCCCCAGCCTAAGCTTTCCAGGTAGCTGGGATTACAGACGTGCACCACCATGCACAGTTATTTTTTTGGAGCTAGATCTCGCTAAGTTGCCCCAAGCGGGACTCAAACCACGATCCATGGTTCCGGCTATGGCTTCCTAGACTGCCGCTTACAGGCATGCGCCACCACACCCGGCCTTTATTTAATTATTTACTAAAACTTTCCTTGGACTATTAACTTTCTAAGAAAAGGAACTTATCAGTTTTGTACAATCCTCACTTTTGCTCTAAAAATAGTGCAAGTATATTGTTGGTGCTACAGAAATAATTATTGGTTGATATGAAGTTGCTACATGCTACACTACTGGTAACCAGAGAATATATAAACAGTCAGCACTTAGCTAACTGGGCACTCTTGCTCCATGCTGGAAAACTAATGTCAGGGTCTCTATGACCCACTCTCCTGCAGTCACATTCTTCTAGTGACACATGATTTGCATTTATGAAGAGCGTGCAGGATACACAATAATTGGGATTCAGTCCATATCAGGAAAGACTGCTGTGTCTGATTTATAAGTCAGATAACTGAAGAAACAAAAAGGAGTCCCATGTTGTCCAGCTTTTAACATGACAGAATCCACTCTTAATCCCACTCCTGGTTCACCACTTCTTAAAAATAGAAAGCCATTCTGGCCCAATGGGTAAGGGTAGGGACCACAGAGTTAAAAGTGTGCAGGTTTGCATCTCTTCTACTTAATTGCCTCTTGATCTGGGGCAAATAGATTTCAGTTTTCTTATCTCCTAAAATGAGGGAATAATAGCTATCCCACTGTATAATCATGAGAAAATAAATAAGCTCATGTATGAAAATATTTAGCACAGTCCCTGGCATGTTGCATATACTAAAAATAATTGTCATCATCATTATATTACAGTAACTTCTACATTTATTACTAGATTTAGTTAAGGTTCTTTAATAGAGAAATCACAAAGGGAGTATCAAGTTCCTAAATTCCATGGTACAACTGAGCTATCTCTCCTCAGAAAGATAAACTAAAAATTATCTAACACATGGTATAATACTCAATTCAGTTCTTTCCTATCTTTGGGAAGGGGGCTAATTTGTTTACAAGGTCAAAAGTTAATCATAATCCCATCCTTTACCATTTAACACATACCAATCCATTTAATCCATTCCTAAATCTCCACACATTACTGCATCTTGGTGATGCAAATTCACTTAGTTTTTTTCATTCTCAAAATATACATCTTTCACCTGATATCTCCCATCCATCCCCCACCAACCAAAACAAAATCTTATTTAGCTACAATTTCATAATCCATCATGCTGTTTTGGCTATATTCCTTAGGTGACCAGTAAAACAACAATCTGTATAGATTCTGAGTACAATGTTCTTTGTTCATATATAGTAATACTTATGCTTAGCAAAAGCTGTGGATATATCTGCCAGGTATTTTATTGTGGTTAGTTTAAGAGTTAGGAGCATATGGTCCTAAGGAGAAAGGGCATCACAATTTGGAATTTCCAGCTCTATAAATCCAACTTCTTAATGGATAGTTGGTAAAGTTCCTTTGTCACTGCACCTAGTACATATTAGGACACATAATGTGTATCATCACAATGCATGCCATTATAAAGTCTGGGTACTGAGAGATGGAAAGGAATTTGGAACTCCATTTGCCTTTGAAAAAAAAAGGCAATCATTTGAAATTTTCTATTACAGGTTATGAAGTATTTTCAACTTCATAAAATTATTCTTGAAAGGAATTACAGTGACATAGACTGAGCAAGTGTTTCAGATGAAACTGAAACACAGATTGATAGAAGACCCCAGATAGTACAATAGAATGTAAGCTTGAGTCACCAAAATGCTTATATTTTAAGGAACCTATCAGAAAATTCACCCTATGAATTCAATACTAAACATTCAGAAAGCTTCACTGAATAAGTAGCAATCCTAATATCAACACTAAGGTTATTTGGAGTACTCTTTAATTAATAGAATTGGTATGAATTTCAGATTTTATGACATAAATGGCTCCAGAATCTCTATGTAGGAGGGATTAGGGGCAAAAACATGTTGCGGGTGGGAGTTAGGTGATTTTTCTTGAGACTGTACTTTCACAGCAAGTGTACTGCTTTTTACAGTATGCTTATTTATATGAGGTTGCTGGTGGGATGATTTTGCAGACACATTGCTATTTACCGCAATAACTGTGCTTGCCTTTATGTTTTACATCAATCATCACGTAAGTAATTGTTCATTTATAAAAGTACTTGAAAATCTTAGGGAAAAAAAGAACAAGTATATCTCTCTGATGTTAATACTTTATATTTTTCCATATGTGGGAAAGATATTAAATGTTTTATTGGGGGGGGTGAAGTCCAATAAAAAGACTGCAGTTTAAGGACAAATAAACTTCCATTTTAACTGATTTCTACCCCAAGCTGCTGGACAATTTTAAGGGCAAATATATATGATCCTTCAAAAAGCCAGAAAAGATAACTAAGTCTAAATTTGCCCTAAGTGCTATTGTCCTTGTCATTCTTTCTTACTCCTTCCTTCTTTTCTGTCATCCACTTCTCAAGGTCATCAGGCACTGACATTTATTGATTACATGTCAGTCAGAATGACTTTGGGGGTCAAGCAATTTGAGTTCAAATCCTGTTTCAGCCATTGTATATCTGTATGCCATGGAATAAATTACAAATTTCTTTAAATTCGCTTTCTTTGTCCCTCATTTTAGTATACTGTGCAGAATTTTTCTGAGGTTGAAAGAACAGAGGACTCATAAATTAAGAACCCAATAATTGCCTGGACAAAGAATAACACAAATGAGGTGAAAATAGTTTCTTTTTGGTGACTAGGAATGGGGAACATTATTGGATAAATATTTTGTGGTTTTCTTGTATAGCAAAGGAAGAGATTTTTTTTCAGGACTATGCGCATTTAATATAAATTATAAATGCCTCATAAAAAAACTAACAGGCCTGGTATAGTGGCATGTGCCTGTAATCCTAGTTACATGGGAGGCTGAGGCTGGGGATCACTTGAGTCTGTGGGTTCAAGACAACCCTAGCAACATAGTGAGACCTAGTCTCATCAAAATAAAAAAAGACTAATCTGTTTCTAACAAGGTTATGCAACTGATACTTCTATTTCACAGATGAAGGGACTGAGGTACAGAAACACGAAGTAACTTGCTAAGATAACTAGTAAGTGGTAGATCCTGGCTTTGGACTCAAAATATTTGTACAGGCTGCATGTGAGATAAAATGATCCTAGGAAGACAGGGCTATCTACTCTCTGCAGCTTTTCCCTCAAGGTTCCAAATCAAAGTGAAAAGCAGAGTGGGATGTGGAAGAATCTAGAGCAGGATGTTATCATTGCCAATGATGGACTAGTTCAGGGGTCTGAAGGACCACATTTCAGAAATGTCACCCCAATTCTATCTTCCTCTTTTGAAAAGTCTTGACAATAGAACAGTACAAATACATTTTCAAATTAGAGACTGTGGTGTCATGACCGCATCACCCAGGTGATACTGTGACTCATTTTCCTTGTGAAGATTTTGACAAGAAGATTCACACTTGAGATGCTGAGAACAACCCAGAGACCATGTTTCCTATTAATTCTGAAAGCAAGAGAAAGAAAAATATCAGAGCACTTAGAAAGCAATGCTGGAGGAAGTAGGAGAGGAAGAGCCTCAGGTCAGGAATTACAACCATTTAATTAGAGGAAAGAAGCAGGTGAATAAAGTGGAGTCACCTTATGCATTCTTATCAGAAGGAAGTACTTGAGCAGGTGGTAAAGAGTAGGTCTTGTGGTTTACTCCCAAGTCTGAGGATTTAAATCCAACTAGAGTTCCTGAATAAAACATTACCTTTTCCTTGAACCAACTATTCCTGTTATTTTTTTCTCTCACTGACAGTGAGGCAGGTGGGGAACTACTCCATGGAAGTCATGCTTGTTGCTCTGATTATGTTCTAAACACACACATGCAAACACTCTATTATGCCACAGTGTTCGTTAGAGGATTTAGTGACAATATCAAGGCACAAAGAACCAGTATACCTCCCACAATGTACGAGCAGTAATGGGGCATTCTTTGGGATGTGAAGAGAAAAAAATCACTTTTTATCTGGTTTTGAAATGAAGCATACAAATTGAACAAATTCTAAATTAGTTCATATGAACCCACCATCCAGGAATGTATGGCAACCTGATCAGAACAATTTAGACAAAATTGGATAAAAATAAGAAGATATTAAGTCTGATTCTATGGCCTTGAGGTCAATGAAAATTCCTTTCTTCTTAAGACACAGACAAATGTGAGATTTGAGTATGCCATACCCCTCTCATAAGCAATGCTACAGGACCCAAAAGTCACAAATCTGTGCTGTGCACTTTGAAACTGCAAAAATAAGTTTTTGTCATGAAATGGAGAAGACTTACACACCATCTTTAGTCTAAGTTTTCCAGAAGGTAGGATGAGGCAATCATTTTCTCACAGTTCTGTTTCACTCTTCAGAAACCAGTGATTCCCCCTTATTCCTGTGTCAATTCAGGGCTAGGTCTAAAACTAGGATGGAAAGATTCCCAGGGCAATCTAATAACCATCATTCTCTATTGGGCAACTTCACAGCTCTAGACTAGAATTATTCACTAATTTTACTTAGGCTGAACTCAAAAGCCACATCAAAGTCCAGGGAACTTAACAAAATAAAGCTGCCCGATACTTCTGTAGCCCTTGTGATTGTACACCAGCCCATGAGTTAGTTGTGTTGCCCTGGAACATAGAAGAGGTTTAAGTCAATATGGAGAATCCAGGTGATACAGGTGGTGACTGATGGTGGGGGTGGAAGGGGTACATAGGGGACGAGACAAAGATGCCCTTTTGCCATAACTTTGGCAAAATTCCACCTCAAAACACTATACCTTATTTTAAGGCTTCAATAGAAGCTCTCTTAAGTGGTCTGTTTTCTATTCTAGACTATGTATCTTACCAAATTAAACTAAGATAGAGTTAAAGTTTTATAGCGGGTCAACTCCCACTCCGTCCAACCCTGCTTCCCCCCCCCCACCTTCCCAAAAATAACCTTCAAATATTCCTATTGCTTATATAGCTAAGGAGATACACACTGCTTTAACATTTGAAAAAGTCTTGGAACAGGCCCAGGCGCCTTTTGTGTTTTGGAGCACACACTTCACTTTTTTGACCACAAGTAGATACATGTGCTGCTCACTCATATGTCCCTCACCCCCTGAGGTGAGGGCTGTAGCCTCACAAACACTGCTGTGTCCCATATACCTGCTGAAACCCCACATGCCCTTCACCACTCATCCCTAAACTCTCCTCGACTGGAGGCTTGTTTGCACAGTCCTAAGTGGACAGTGCCAAAGGTGGGCAAACCCTTTGCAAATGGCAACGTTTAAGTACCACCATTATTGTGGTTTTCTGACCATGTAGTCTTTGTCACAAGTATTAAACTCTCATTGTAGCATGAAAAAAGCTATAAGGCTATGTACATGAACGTGGCTATGTTCCAGTAAAACGTTCTATGAATAGTGACATTTGAATTTAGTATTTTAAAAGGTCACAAAACATCATAAATTTCTTGATTTTTTTTTTGTCAAGAATATAAAATGTAAAAATTGTTATTGCTCCTCAGGCTGCATTTTACCAAGACCTGTTGCAAGAGATACCTTTATGTTAACCTCCACTGCAGCTGTGGTTATGTGTGTGTGTATTTGGTATTGTAATGATTGGTATACTCATCCCTCAAACTCTCCATTATTCTGTAACTCTTTGAGGATGAGAATATTGTCTTTTTTGCCCATTCTGTAAAAATATTATCTCATTAGTCATAGAGGCTGACATTTATTGATCACATTGTGCCAGGCACTGGGCTAAGTGTCTAATTGTAATATGTTGGGATTATTATTTTTATACATGAATAAATTAGTACTTGGGAAAGTTCCATTTCTATTTAATGTCCAGAGCTCACCCTCTGCCACTCTATAGTCTCTCTATCACTGTTTCATGTAGAGAGGTCTTAATAAATGCCAGGAGAATGTGTGTGACAGTTTACATTAAATATTGCTTCTAATCTGAAACAAAGACTGAAAATGAGAAAATGAGCTCACAGGACACCTTAAAAGCTGGGATAGAAGCAACTCTGAGGCAGGAGAACTCCAGAGAAGTGAGAAGTGGGTGGCAGGAAGCCGACTTGTTCAGGAGGACCTCTGTCCTACTGTCACTGAGCCACCGGCTCCACTCAGACGTGCAGAGAGGCACTTAGACAGATCTGGGCATTACCCACAGCTGGAGAAGAAGTGCAGGGCGGAAGTGAGCAGTAGGAAAAGCCACAAAAAGACTTGCTGAGCCCCAGCTGAAGAGCCAGGCCTAAGAGCTAGCAGCTTGCCAGCTGCTCTCCCAGAAGGAGAGAAATGAGCTGCAGCTGGGAGGACAGTGTGTGAGAGAAAAAAAAGATTTTTTTTTTTAAATAGCAGAGTTGAGCAAGTTGCTTATGTGTGAAAAGGTTTTGTGGAACCAAGTTGGATGGTGCTAAGTCACTAGACAAAAGATCACACCATCCAGCTGAAGATAACCTGTCCCTTGGGACTGTTTCTAACAATCTCAGGACTGGGTAAGGACAAAGCAGTGAAAGGCAGATTAGTTGAGAGGAAGCACAGTGATCTGGTAACAGGGGGGGGGGGGGAAGGCTTCTTAAATCCCCAGGGCTATTCTGTCAGTGAGAAAAGAAAGGCAAGAAAAACTGATGCTGTTCCCAGTCTTTCTGATCAGCAGAGACCAGCAGCACCTATACCACTGGGTGCTGGATGACAATGCCCTCTTGCCCTCCTCCAGCTCCACTGAATGGGATCTGCATTTTAATAAATCTTTTGCACATTACAGTGTAAAATGTACTGGCCTAAAACACTGAGAACAAACTGTCCTAGGAAATCCACAGCTGCTTTAGAAAGTCTCTTTAAACAAAGGTACAATATGAGAGGTACTTCTACTGTAAAATTCAGAGAAATAAGTAGCAGCAGGTAAAGCAGCAAAAACCCTGGTTTAGCAATTTGACCAGGGCCGCAAAATGATTTGCATCCCAACCTGCCTGCAACTTGATGGAAGTTTCTTCATTTCTCTGGGCTTTGGTCTCTATGTGTATACATTAAGAGAGTTGACTAGGAGATTTACCATTCAAACATTCAAAATACCAAAGTTCAAATTGTACATAAATGCATATATGTTGTGGTTGTCTATTTCTCTAGAAAAGAGTCAGAGACATTAGGTAATCCTACTAAATGGAATGGATGGGTCTCCCCCTCACCTCTCCATCCATAGTTAATTGACCTTCTAAAATTAGTTATGTTATACAGTAAACATAAGACTAAGATTTTTCTCAAAAATGCCAGTCAGCCCCCAGAGGAGATCACCAAAATAAGCAAGCACAGAATTTGTCTACTGGCTGGCATCCCCTATGTAGTGTGAATGGATTTGGTCAGGCTTTTTCCTCCACTGGCCTGCAGTAACCAGCACCTGGGATATTGTGTCTTCCCCATGATTGTGCGGCTCAGTGGGTGTGTGCATGTGTTAAGTGTGCACACCTGGGCCTAGGAGGGAGAATAAAGGGTGGCATAGAGAACACAGGCACAAGCATATGATACCAGGACGACAGAGAGAGCAAGAAAATGCAAGAGAGAGCCCAGAGAAAGAGTATGAAGATTTTGAGATGGTGGAGGGCTAACCTGTCTCCCAGTCACCCCAACTCCCCTCCACAGGCCCTGCCCCGCTTGATGTGTCTGCGTAACTGCTAGAACTAACAAAGAACCTGTGCAGATTGGTGAGTATGATGTTCACAGCTGGGGAGAAGGATGGTTACACTACACCTCAGCTGTGCACAACACAGGCGGACTTCATGAACATGCCTATACAAACAGTCAGGTCAGCCACTGACCTGAGTAAAACCTCCCTCCTCTAGACACCTACTTGCAACCCTTGAAGAACACTGGGTCTCTTGACTCATTAGTCAGTTATATGCTACACTACCCTATCATTCTAAAGGAAAATACATTCTAAAGGAAAAGTAAAACATTCTAAAGGAATACATTACCTGGCAATTTCGAAGGCCAAATTGTCAGTCTGTGTGGAATATCTGAATGAGCTCTACTTTTCTAGTTGAGGGGAACAGGAGAGACTAAAACTACTAAAAATAAAAAAGGTATAGAAATCACTCTTCCATCTCCACAGTTGGTTTCAACCTATTTAAGCAAGGAAAAGAGGTCATGAAAGAGAAAGTGAGAATGCTGGAACTCCTAACTTCCTAATCCTCTGATTCTGGGACTATTCAGATTCTCTAAAATCCAATGCACAGATACACCTAGGGCCTATTTGGTCACATCTGCAGAAGTCACCTCACTTTGCACCTGCTTCATTACCTCCCTCTCACCATGTCAGAACAAGAAATGGAACAATCAGGAAACCTAGAACACTTTTTTCCCCTTAAGTAAAGATCATGGTCTCAAACCTTGACCTTAGCAGGCTTTCTCTTCTCTGCTATACTCTAATGTGAGGGCATACCTCTCGGTTTTCCCAAGGCTTTCCTGCTGACACAAAGAAACCGTTCTGCTTGCTGTTGTGTTTCCCCCTTGTCTTGCTACAGAAACACAGGCCCAAGGAATACTTTTTGCAGCCCCCAAGCAAGGAAAGACCAGAAGATTTCCAAGAAATCCTAATCTTTCCTAAGTCTTCCTTTGCCACTTGCTGTATAACCTTGAGGTGACAAGAGGGCTCTGCTCCGGGAAGCAGGCTGCAGGAGCTGCGGGCAGGAGGTGAAGACCAGCAGACTATAATGAAGGGCGAAGAAAGGAACTCTAGCAAAGTCCCTTTCTGCATTTCCACCATGGACAGTCCTGGGGCAAAACTGATGCTTTTGTCTCCCAGCCACTGAAAGAAGCAATCATGTCCCAAACAATAGTTTGTGGATGTTGGTTAAAATAAACCAAACTCCGGTGTGTTCCGGGTGGTCAAGAAGCCTTCCCCAGGTTTGGGGTATGGGAGGAGTGATCCAGACAGCTCTCCTGGCAGTTGGCGGAAACCCAGCCCCCTAGACCTGAGCCACGCCCTGCGGGCTTGTCCTCTCGGTCACTTGAATCCGGCAGCTCCGCCCGCCCGCCACGCCCGCCCGCCACGCCCAGCGCCCAGCCCCGCCCTCCCCAGCCTGCTGGGAGGTTGGGGTCCGGGAAGCATACGCTAGTGGCGGTGAGTGGAAACAAAGGGATGAGATCACCCTGGAGAGAACGCTGGAGGGAACGCCCAAAGCCAGCAGAAAATGCACGAAGAGGGGCTGAGGAACGAAACTAACTGGAGTCCAAGGATGCAAGGGAAGGTGGCAGGAGACAAAAGGCTGAGAAACGCAGGCCCAGCTCGCCAAGGGAGACCAAGCAGTCAGTCGTCTGTGCTGGAGAGGAGGTGTTAGGAGGGACACCAGCCAGAATGAGCCCTGCTTCGGAAAAATAAAAAAGTTTGCGTATATCCTCTGTGCTGTTGCATCTTGTTGTTCCAGACTCCCAATTTTGTGTCAGTCCTTTAAAACAAACAAACTCTATGCATACTTGTATGTGTGTACATATGTATTTCAAGTCTGGGGTGATCTAAGAATGACCCTGAAGCTGAAGGGTTGTGCAATGTAATTCGTTCATATGTCTATTTTTCTCTTATAATGTCTAGAGTTTTGCTAATAATGGCACAGGTATCATTACACAAAAATGATTCAGTGTACCAGGCCGAAGAGAAAACATTCTTATAATACAAAGACCCCAGCGGGGAGGAATTCTGGAACACATTCTATTCTCCTTGGTTAGTCAGGTAAATACTTGTCACCTACCCAAGGAGAACATTTTGAAGGCAAGAAGTCCAGGACTACTATGTTTTTCATTTGAGGGAAGAGTGAAGGTTGAATCCAAAAGCCCGAGGCATCTAGATGGGAAGGTGGAGGAATGCCAAAAGGTGTGGATAGGTTATTGGAGAAAAGAAGCATCAAACCAATCTCTTAATTTCATGTGGGCTGACACTGGTGGAAGTCACCAAAGGAGAAAACCTCAGGATATAAGAATATTGACTGATATTCCAGGGTTACTCTTGTGTCTGGTTAGCTTTCACCCCAGTGTAAGTTGACTGAGGACAGGGACTTAGTTGGGATCACCTTTTCCACATCAGTTCCTAAGCATAGTTCATAGAACAGTAGGCTCTCAATAAATATTTGTGGAATAAATGACTTAGTGAGGCACATTCTTCTTTCCTTCCTGTAAAGTCATCAGGGTCCAAGGGGCTTTGGATCATTTTTGCCATCTGGTGGTGTTTACCACCACCAGATGGTAACTGACAAAATCTCTTACCCTGGTTTCCTTTGGGGTGGGGGAATTAGGAATATAGGAGAGAAAGGGAGTAAACATCAGTAGGTGCTTCTCTGAACTAACTCTCAACAAGCAACTCCCCTCTCAACTCTTCTGCTTTATTTAGGTCATTCACCGCTCACCTAAGCCATTCATTTCCTCTTTAATACATTGTCTCTCCCTGTCTTACCATCAGTCCCAACTTGGGTCTAATTACCACTGGAAAATTCCTTTTTCACATCTCCCTCTTTTTATTACTCATGAGAATCCTATTATGACCCAAAGATACCTAATAAGCAAGAGTTGTGCCTAATTTCATTCTAACTACTGCTGAATGGACCTAGATAACATCTATAGACCTGTGAAGGGAAATTTTATGAATTTTTTCCCAATTGAAATTTGATATAAAAGCCCGACTCTATTCCTTCCCAAAATTTACTAACAGTCTTCTCTTCACCTACATTTTCATTGCACCTTGAAAGCACACCTTAGATGGGAGACACTCAGGAGGGGAGTGATGGGAAGGAGAGAACAGACAACAGAGGGGAGGAGAACTGGTGGAGTGTGGTAGACTGCAGTCTCTTTGGTGGTGGGTAAACTATGGTGACCGCTTCTGCTAGGAGAAATCCTACATTGTGAAAAAATAAACAAAGATGGCTTTAAAAAATTAAATAACTAAATTTCACTTTGCAAATGTACAGAATTTCAGTTACATCTTTGTAACTGAAATTTGTATTTTATAGACAGGTTTGGAAAAAATGAGATTTGGTTAAGTTAAACAATTTTCTCCTAAACAAATTTTGGAGTATCAAAATAGTACTTTTTAAAAAAACCTTTATTAGAAGTTTCTGTGTTTGTATTTACCACCATGGGTCTCCCAAGTTAGATTCAGGGGCCCCTCCCAGGATGCTGACTGAGGGAGCCTGGTGCAGAGCTATCGCACAGAGAAGAGCTCTGCAGTGTACCAGACCAGCCCTCCCCACCTCCAGCATTTCTGTTAGATTCCTCAGAGCCACAGAGTGTAAGTAGATAGCTGAGTTAGTTAAATCTTTGGTGTCAAAAGGCAAATTTGGCCCTAAAGCAACAAGGAAAAGAGAATTTCTACAGAGAAGTTAGTGAAGCTCATAGTAATACATGTCTTTTTGATAGTAGGCCTTTCCCAATGATTATTGAAGACAACAAAGTTTTCTTGCTTTGTTAATGTTGTTTTAATTTTCAGGGATTATGCTGATCCCCATCACCATTCATCCTAAAGAAAACCAGGTGTATTTAATATAATAAATTCACTGATTAAATGATTTCGACTGATTCTTCTTGTTATATCAAGGAAAACAGAGACTTTTCAAACAAGGAATTACTGATGCTAGTTTCTAGAAGAAGACCTGGGGACCTGGATTCCTACCAGACCCTGTAGTGGTGAGTTTAGGTGTTCACAGATTTAAAGTACGACCAGTTTGATGCCATCTGGTCTCACTGAAGTCTTGTTTATATCTCACATGTACAGATCTGGGAGCCATGTGGAACATCATACCTTCTAATTCCTAATTCCACTTTTTCCTAATTGCACTCTCTACTTACTACAAACTTCTTATTTGAAAGATTTTAGAATCAAGATTTTTATTTATTTATTTATTTATTTATTTATTTATTTATTTATTTATTTATTTATTTATTTATTTATTTATTTATTTATTTATTTATTTATTTTGGATACGAAAGTTTGTCCAATATACTAGGAATTGTTAAACACATCACATGATGTCATCTTCTATATTCTTTAAATGAAAACACATCCAGTTACAGACACGAGAGAGACCTCCCCACAAATAGTACAGCTGCATTGCTCTGTGTACATTTCTGGAAAATGGACTTGGTATTATTTTCCCCCCAGAAACTAACAATTTACACATCTGTTCCTTGCAGCAGTGGATATAATTACTATGATGCTGTTTGTAGACACATGACCCTCTGAAGGGGTACTGGTTAAACATCTGTAAACAGAGATAAACATCATATTGTGTCTTTTTCTCAAGCAATTTGAGCAATTTTTGCTGGAAGGAAAAAATATCTTTTGTCCAGTCAATGTTCAGCAGTATCTGCCTTTCGGAGAATGTGCCTGTGTTAGAAACCGTAGGCCCCAAGAAGGCAGATTTTGCTAAAGGACTCTTATGACTTGGCAACGTTGTGTTCAAATAAAACAGACTAAAAAAAAAATATATCCAAAAACTGTAAGAGAGAGATGTATTGAAGTAGTGTTGGGTTTGCTGGCTATTTTCTCAGACTCTCCCAGGAAGAGCTGGACTCTTCAACAAGGAGTTTGTATTTCCCAAGTATCTTTCTCTGGAAAAGAACTTTTCAGAGAAATCCTCGTAATTTGCTGTTTCATCCACTGGAAGTGAATAAGCAAGCAAGTATGTGACTTACTTAAGGTCATACTAAGAATGAATATAATAGTTGATATTTGAATCACTTAGCACTAAGTGCTGACCACTAATTCTGCCTTATAAATAAATGGACAACTTAAATTAAAATCCAAATTTAAAACAATGGTGCAGATTATTTATACCATAGCAGAAAACTTCAGGACTCAACTGATTTTTTTTCCAGTCTTAAAAATGGCAGAATTATCTTGGAGAAGTAATGAATAAATGGTTATCAATGGCAGACCTGCAGTAGAGAGAGGATTAGACAGGTTATCAATGAAAAGGAATGGTTCTTCCCTACTCTTGTCCTGTATATTTTGAGAATATTCATTAGAACTATTTTTTAAATTTCAAATGTAAACTATCTAGTTCATGGGAAAAGCCTTTACACATGAACAGGGTAAAATATTATTTTTAATGTAACAGCATTTTTTTGGTGTTTCATTAATAAGGTTTCTTTAATTAAATAATTTATTTATATATAAATTTCACAACTTTGTGATCTCCAGGGTTCACCCCCCCACCCTCCCTGACCGTTCCCACCCTGCTCCCATCCCCCCTACCTGGGTCCTGTTACATTAAAACAAGCTAATGACCAAATTAATGTAAAGCATATTTAATTTACATGGAATTACCCAAACTCTAGGGTTCAAGGCTAAGAGGCAGAGAAGGTAGGTCCAATTTCTCTAAACAAAGGGTTTGGTATAGATGGTCTTATCTTTTCCACCTCATTAATTTTAAGAATCTGTACACCGAGCCCAGTGAAAAGCAGGAATAAGAAAACTTATTCTTGGTTAGCTAATGGTATGAAACACACAGTGAGAGAACAAATCATCCTTCAAACTTCTCTAGCCTCCTAGACACCGGGAAAACTACCCCAGAATTTGGTTAGGAAAATGTTTATCTCCTGATGTTTGTTTTCTCCATAATGAAGTAGAGAATCTAGTTTCTGAGTTACCTCTCAGTTGGGTGTCTGTTTAACCTGACCTACCATTAGATACTTCAGCTTGACTCATTAATTTTTGGACTGGTAGCTTCCCTTTATTAGAGGTTGTGAACAGCAAGTCGCATTCAGGGAAAACATACTTAAAGTTGTGCAAAATCCATTGCTAGTGATGCTAGACAAATTTAAATCAATTTTTGAAAATTGATTAAAGGTCACTTTGTGGCAAGCTGGTGATCTGAACCACAATTAAATCTTCATATGTACTAAACTTCATCAAAATCTGTCAATCCTTTTGAAAATGACCACAATGAGAGGTATCTTCAAAAAATTAACAACTTAGTTGAAACATATTAACAATAAAATCAGTTTTAAATATTGGATCAGAAACAGGAATAGAAAAATACAGAACATGTAAATCTTACCCTCAAATTAGCTAGCTATAGTAACAAGAAAATAAAATGAAAGAACTAAATAGGTGACATATAGTAACATTTATTCATAAGTAAATGGTGTACAGTTAATTTGTGCTTCAGAAATTGAAAGGAGAAAAAATCATTACTGAGACCAGAAGAAATAAAAAGAGGAGAAGAATTCAAGGTGGGAAGATGGATGTGGGGAGAAATAACTTAGTTTTAATTTTATGTATTTGAAAGGGAGTTATTCAGTAAGCAACAGTTTAGTACAGGAAATATACATTTGAGAGTCATTTATGGAAAGATGAGAGTTATAGATATGCAGGCAGGAAAATTAAGAAATAAAAGGTCAGGAAAATCAGGCTCATATTTTGAGGACTATATTTAGAAGTCAGAAGGAAAGTCCGTCTGGGGAAGGCGGGTAAGAATGATACAGGACCAAGATGGGAGAAAGAAGAGAGAGCACCCAGCAGTGTCCAGCAGAGTCCAGTGCAGTGAAAATATTAAGTAAAGACTAAGAGATGTCTTTGAAAATGAAAATGAAGGGACCCCAAGAAAAGCAATTTTAGAACAGTGGGGGGAGGACAGATGACCTGTATTTAAGAAACAGCTAAATAAAACGGAGAATTACCTTTTTAGTGTATTGGGGCATTGGTAGAAGCAAATGGAGAAATAAATTAAAATGTGTTGGTATGTAAAATGGAATGCAAAAATATGGATGAATGAATGTGGTAAAATGAATGCAGTGGAGAGAAAAATATAAAATTAACTATGAAATTAGGTTAGAATATTTTTACTGTTGACAAGAGTCTAAGTCAATGTCTGGCATTTGTGTTGACTCTTTCATACTAAGTAACTGGGAAAATTTTTTTCCTGCCAAACAAATGGAAAACTTCAATCAACAAACCAAACAAAAACTAGTGGGATAATTTACAAATACCAATCTTACTTTGTAAGCAAAAAAATGGAAACATTCTCTGTGTGTGAGATAGAGAGAGGGAAATAGAAAGGAATGTATATATTATATATATATATGTGCATATATATATATATATGAGAGAGACAAAGAGAGAGAGGCAGAGAGATGCAGAGAGAGATGCAGAGATGCAGAGAGATGCAGAGAGAGAGAGAAACTTGTAATGCTACAATTCACAAAATGAGTATCTATGATTCCCTCTATGGGCCCCAGTCTGATACATGGGCTCTAAGCAATAAAATGTATCCCAGGTTGGAAGATCTAGATTTTCTTTGAAACACTTTTTTTTCTTTCCTCTTTAACTCTATGGATAGTAAGGCTAAATCAAGAAACAGTGACATTTTTTGGACATAGTCATAAAGTCAAAATTGTTTTACAAGAGGGAGTCAAGGTCAGCAAGCAAATGTCTTTGATCTTCCACATGTACAACTTCACATGCTCTGTAGAGCACATGGCTAATGCTGACTTTGTAGGGTAAATATAGTGCAATGTGCAAAATCATAAAGATCTAATGTCCTATCCCAAGTCTAAGATGGAATAGGGCTAGGGGGGAGGAAGATCAAAGGACTAGAAAATGAGGATGAAGGGAAGAAAAAAAAAGGTATCCAGATAGAGAAAGAGTCCCTAACTATCTACCTGAAGTAAAACTCTTAATGAACTGAAAGCAAATTCAAAGGGAAAAAAAGTAGTTCAATATGATTTCACTCCCAATGACACACTGGCTCCTGAATTTGCATGCCTAAATTATCTGTTGAGCTTGTAAATGACATCTCTCCTCTAGAAACCTTCATTTGTAAAGTTTCCTCAGGGGACATGAAGTCAAGTAGACTGTAAACCACCTGAGATGGCTTAGTAAGTTCCTCTGAAGATTTTTAGTTTCCCATTTTTATCCTGAACATCTGACCGAAATTCTTCCCTGAGAAGAAAATAAAGGGAATGGTGTGCAGAATTTTAATAACATCACTGAATATCTACCATCACAATTCAAAAACAATCTTTGTCTCTTTTTATTCCTTTCGATGTCAAAGTGGCACCATTTCTCCATAAGCAGTCCTCTTGAAATCTAAAATTTGACCCATCACTTCTTTGATGTCACATTTATTTCCTGTTCGCCTTTCAATCTGCCCTTTTCTAATCTTCCCTCTTCTTTAGGACAGGTCTCTTTCCAGAGCTTGGAAAATAGCACCCTTTAACTATAATTTTTCTTCCTCTGTTCATTGCCAAGTTTCCTGAAAGTATAGCCCATGCCAATAGCCTGTATTTTTCCACCCCAATCTCCTCCCCAAAGTTCCAACAATCTGGATTTCATCCTCCTCACTTACTAAATTGTTCACTCAGAGGTTACCAATGGTCTTCTAATAGCAAATGGTTTCTTTTCTTGCTTACTGATTTAATAAAACTGACCATTCTCTTTTAGAGTTTTCACTTTACCAGGTTTTCTGACTCTGTATGTTAACAGATCTGTTTCATTTAATGAAGTATCTCCTGCCATTGAAGGCAGAATAAAACCCTTCAAGGATTTCTCGTTCTAACTCTTCCTCAACTGAGGCCCTTGAAGATGAGCAAGTTTTCAGTCACCCTTTGAGTCTTGCAAATGTGTCCTCTCCCTCTATATCTAAATCTCCAGTTATGTAATTCTTTCTGAATGTCCCACCCATAATAATCATGATAGAAATCAAAATCATTTTCTTCCTTACCAAACCAACTCTTCCTTTCAAGTATATTGAATCTAGCTACTTTGCCGAATAATCTGGAAATTTTTCAATCATATTTCACTTCTCTACCCATCACTATACAAATTATAGTGGCTGGCATGACTGTTAGGATTCAGTGGATTTGAAACAGAGTGAGGAGTGAGGGAGTTCAACATGAGAGATGGTGTTCATAAGTGGAGAATGGGGCTGAAAGTCCAGTGAGCAGGGGAGCCTCAATCTTAAAAGTCAAGGAGTATCTGATAGGGTCCACATCAAGGAGTTAGAAGTAAAGTGGGCTATAGAGGTAGCAATCTAGGAAGTGGGAAAATGAAAACAAAAGCAAGCAGATCTATAGAAGTTCCCAGAGTAACTGCCTAAAACATGGGCTGCTTCTATGATTTGTTTCACATACAGTTTTACCACATGTTACCTGCTTAGACAAATTAGTTGAGACACAGGCCACAGGTATTCACAGACACCTTTTTTTATAATGCAGAGGCACTGAAAATAATCCAGTTCCCCACAGGTCTGCAATTAGCGTTATATTTCAATTCCAGTTGTGCACACCAAAGTTTCATTTTCTCATTTTTAATTTCTTTGAAACAGTAACTTATCTTCCTGTTTTCAGTCTTTCCATGCACTCTGCATACATATTTTGTTCAGAATGATTTGAAGCATTCATTCTTCTCCCTCATCAAACCAATTCTGAGCCTCCACCTAAAGCAATTACCCTGAATTCTAACTACATCACCAAGGCACATTGTGCAAAGCTTGAATGTTACAGTCTTGAGGTCTGTTCCTTTAACTTCTATATTCAGCTAAAAAACATGGGTTAATTGAGCTTTCTAGTTCCAAGAAATAGCAAAAGGAAAACAAAAAAGAATATCCCAGAACAGCAGTAATTAATTGCATGAGCAAAGCAAACCTGAGAAATGACAGCTTTGTAAGTTTCCACTGCACATATAAACAGTTGGCATAAGTAGAGCTGTTTACAGGAAAAATCTTTATAGGTCACAAATGTTGGACAGATTGGTGGCCTAGGCTAGACAATCTGTTTATCTAAGGCTGACTTACCCGTGGCCCTGAGTTTCTGGATCCTGACAGTGAGGGACTACTAGAAGAATGTGAAAAGATGTGATTTCAGCAGCATATATTAAATTTTACTTATGCACATTTGAAATTTTATATATATTTTTAGTGAGTAAAGTCTTTAACCCATTTTTCTTGCAGCTGTCCTTTTATGTGTGTGTGAAGTAACACTAGTTTGCAACACTAAATGTGATTCAGGTATAGGGTCACATCACATCAGATAAAGGTAACACAACAGCACACCCTCTATAAATTAGTCCAATATTGAGCTTTTCAAAATTATTATTAAATTAAATTCTAATAAATGACAATTGAATGTAACTTTAGAGACAAACTAGACATCTCAAAAATCTTTAAAACTCCAATATTTTGGTTTGGTGTGCATGCATGCATATTTTTTCATGTCATAAGAACTCTTAATGTCTTAATTCTTGCAAACATCAGTGTTAAAAACCTTAAAGACATGTTTTACTTGGGATATTTCCAGGCATTTTACGGGTATAGAAATTTCATTTTAACACTACAGATTTATTCCATAGCTTGATATTTGTATGTAATAAAAATGAAACTGATGTGATGAGTTTTCATTCAATAATACCAGCAAGGGTTCTGAACTACATTGAGAAATTTTGGAATTTTCTTAGATGACAACAAAACACTAATATTGATTGGCCTACAAATTGGCTTCCCATCTCTGAATAAGCATGGAGAATGTCCAGTGTAGTTTGGTAGGGCCCAAGACAAGTCGACAAAGTTGAAAGAGTGTACTAAATTAACAATTTAGGGCTTCGAGGTTTCGAGGTTTCTACTTTCGCATTTGACTCTGACTGGGATAATCAGAGTTTGTTTGGGCAGTACTACCCTTTTAAGAGGTTAACATCTTTCATTCTTTTGCAAAGTGTTGCAAATGGATAACAATTGCACACAAAATGTTAAGAGATAATCAAGCATTCTCTAACAAGAATATCATGAAGAGGAATTAATGCATCCTATAGCAGGGACAAGCATATCTTTTTCAAACTTTAAGTTTGAATTCATTAGTTTATAGTAGGCACTCAACAAATCTTCCTTCCTTCCTTCCTTCCTTCCTTCCTTCCTTCCTTCCTTCCTTCCTTCCTTCCTTCCTTCCTTCCTTCCTTCCTTCCTTCCTTCCTTCCTTCCTTCCTTCCTTCCTTCCTTCCTTCCTTCCTTCCTTCCTT
>PVHY01024022.1:0-20185 GCA_004024945.1 Uropsilus gracilis
CTCCACTCTCCCTCACCCTCCACCCCCCTAACCTGCACCCCAACCCCATGGTTTGAGCAGTCCCAGGAGCAGTCACTGATCAAGGCCCATCCTGGATACCCCAGTAGAAACAAGAGGTGAGGGAGCACTCCTTCCAGCTCCCTGCCTCCCCTGCCCTGAGACCTCAGCCTGCGTCCTTATGTACCCCATTCTGTCAGCTGGAGGAAGCCCTGACACTCAGGGTCAGGGCCCCTAAGACCCTAATACAGTTGGCCTTCCTAGTGTGGTGCACGCTCAGGTACCTCGAACCTGTGTCTCCTCCCACCTTGGCCCAGACAAGCCCACTAGAAGTTGGGGGAGGGGGGCTGGGTAGAGGGGCTGCCAGCCACCTTCTAGCTGGACGGGGCACCTAACACCAGAGGAAATCAAAGCAGCTCACCCTCTTAGAAAAAAAAAATGAGGTGAGGAAAAATAAACTCATTTTCAGCAAAATCTAAATGCAATTAGAACTCGGTAGATCCATGGGAAAATTGACAAGAGCCAGTCCTTCGCACGAGGCATGCTCTGATTTCATGCCGGCAAATTATTTTTTAAAGGGCATTAATATCACAAGCTGATGACTTTTAGCCCTGAGCAAACGATGCATTTTAATGTTTCTTTACACATAGCTCCGAGCCCAAGTGAAGCCGTCTTGGTGAGCATTAGCAAACATTTACATTTCAAAACTCAACAGAAAGGCTGTTGTGGAGTTTCCCTTCCTCTTCCTTTTCATATATGCCCCGACAGATAAATCATATTTCACATGGTAAGTGGTGTGTAGCCTCGCGCTTGCAACCTCTGGCAAACCCTTAGAAGACAATGGCACCTGCTTTCAGGTCTACCATTTAAGGATTGATTTTGAAAGGGAGAGGGAAATGCAAACCCCTTCAAACGCTGAGGCTTTGTGGCAGCAGATCCAGCAGCGGATGTGCCAGTCTTGCTCTCCCCCACACAGCGCAAGGCACCAGGCACTGGGTCACACGTGCTGCCTGCGGGGCAGGAAGTAAAGACTTTCCAGATGGCACCAAAGCCCCTCAATAATGATCCCAGGAGGCCGCGGGCCTCCATCAGGAGGTGGGACTCATCTCTCTTAATGGCCTCAAGTTGGTCAAGAGTCACAAAACACAAGGTCATGGGCATGCAGTGAGGACCCGCTGCTGCAGTTCATACCATCGTGCATCAGAGTCTACACTCTGGGCGCTGGTTTTGAGCAGTCAGAGCTTGCTGACTGGCGAGGTGGAGAGGTTCCAACCCCAGCTCAGGCCTCAACCAGCAGCGAGATCTTGGAGGTAGGCAACCTCTGCAAACCTCAGTTTCTCCACCTGGAAAGTGGGAATCATAAAAGTGACCCTTCCCTTTAAGGTAACGATAAAAGTAAGTGCAATAACCCACCCTAATGAGCTGGCCTAGCCCCTGGCTCACCGTTCACCCTCATGAACAGGAACTGCTGGTTCTTGCCGCGATTCCTTCCCAAAGGAAACTAAACTTGCCACCAGCTGCTGAACCATCTCCATGGTGCAGGTTTACTCTCCTCGCAAGTTGCCCGTGCAACCTCCTCCCATGACTTGCACGCCCCCCACACCCCATAACCATTCAAGCTCATCATTCAGAGAACCAGGCTAATAAAATCCACCGCTGTTCTAAAACAGGATTGCAGAGCTGGGCGCATTTGCAAAATCTCGTTGGCTTGTCCATGCTCAGTGGGTGAACTTTATGGGATGTGAATTATACTTCAATGAAAATAAACTTCCGAGACCGGAAAGTTACTGAGGTTCTGAAAGGCTGGTAGACGGAGATGAACAAATGGGTAGGAACCTCCCAAACGTCTGACTTACAGTCTGGGTCAACTTCCTTGACCCTCTCTGCTCAAGTTCTTTAAATAAAGGCCACTTGACACTCGCCTCCCTCCCTTCACCCAGGGCTCTTCACCCAATCACTGGGCAGTTAATCATGACCCCTGAAGACAGGAAACCTGCCCCCTCCCCCTAGCCAGCTCAGCTCTCCTGCTCTGTGCCCACCTCTCCCGCCCTAGGTGACATTGATTGGAAGGGACTCAATGAATATGAATGTCGCCGGGGAGTCTCTTACCCAGAAACCCAGCCCGGGAGCGCGCTTGTTACCGGGTGAGGGAAAAGCTACCAGGAAAAAGCAATCCATCCTGCCTAATGCTCACTCGCCCTGACAGCTCATCTCTCCCACACACTCATTCCCCCAAATATTTATCTATCTTGCTTCCTCCCCGGTGCGCAGTGGCCCTCGCTGGCTGCAAAGGGGTGACAGGCTTTTGAAAACCACCTTTTGCTGTTAAGTGCAGGTTCGTGGTCTGAGGAGCGCAGACCTCTGGCCGGAGCTGTGAGATGGGGTGCGGGGTCCCCAGGGCATCTTCCGGGCACAGCTGCCCCTACTCTCTCTTCACGCTCCTTCCCCAGCCCTCTGTGCCAGGCACACGTGCTGTCAAGGTGACAGGGAGGCAGGGAGGGGCACCCTTCCAGGTCTCTGCACGGTGCCACCTCCTGAAGTTGTTCATGGTCCTGCTCTCTAGTGCGGACACCTTCCCCTGTCCCTGCTTCCTGCACGGGATTGCAAGTCCCACGGGCCTGGCTTCGCCCCCAGCCCCACCCCGCGTCCCACCATCTCAGCGACCGTTCTTAGCCTCAAGCAAGCCCAGTTTCTAGCAGTGGCTTCGTGGCAGCCCCGCCGCACACTTAACAACGGCAGGGGACAGTGTGAGTGAGGAGGGGGCTGCTGGAGTGACAGACTCACCAGGGAGCCTGGAGCAGCGCCTGACATGGATGACCGAGCAGCTAAGAGATCAGAGGCCCGGGCGGGCCATTGGGGTTCAGCGGGGTCCAAGCCCCTGAGGGAAGGGAGACCAGCAGCTTCGCAGAAGAGGACAGGAAAGCAGACAGGGCCGAAGCCTGGCAGGACAGTCCTGCAGCCTGCAGACGCTCCGGGGTCCAAGCAGCCGGGACAACCTCAGAGACAGGAGACACGTGGCCGGGGCCCAGCTCGTGCCCAGAGCGCCCCATCCTGTTCCTTGACAGGGTACTTCCGTCTCAAGAGGACCGTCCTGAGCCACGCTTGCCCCAAGTCCTTGCGAACCTTAGAATCCAGGGTCAGCTTTCCACGCAGGCTCCTGACCCCAGATTGGCCCACAGCTTCATCTCCAGAGGCTCCCACAGGACAGAAGCTTCTAGAAGTTCTTGGCCTCAAGGTGAGGGCCGCCCCCACACCACCAACTGCCAGAGGGGTCTCCACCTCAGAGCTGCGCCCCCCCCTCCCCACCGCCCTGCACCTCCTCAAGGACTCGGGGCTTTGGCTGTTCTGCCCAGAAGGGGCCGCGTTGAAAGAGGACTGAGAAGGGATTTGCCAACACTGAGGAGAGGAGCTCGGAAGCTTCTCGGGGGTCCCGCGCACTGAGCCGCCTTCCCGGGTCCTGTCTGTCATCTGTGTCCCTCTGCAGAGGGAGGTCTGCAGCCCTCTCCTCCCTCCCGCCAGGTCTCTCCCTCCACAGAGCCCCGCCCCATGTCTTTCAGCACCTTTGGGGTCCCTCTGACCAGCCTGTGCCACCTCTGTCCGCGCCCACGCGCCTGTGCCTCCCCCCCCACCAGGGCCCGCTGATCGGGGGTAGCACAGCCCTCCGGACCCCCCCAGGCACCGCCCCACACCCGCCACCTTCCTCCCAACTGGTGAACACGCCGAGCTGGTGCCCAGCCCGCCTGTGAGCGAGCCAGTGATGCCACCAAGGAAGCCAACTCCCCCTGCGAATGCAAGTGCAAACCCAGGTGACCCTACCCGAGACCAGGAGAGTGCTTAGTGACAAGCCCCCCCTGCCCAGAGATAACTGACCCCACACACACAACCCCCCCTCCCCCCCCCATGCCCGCAGTCCTTCTCTTCGCCAATTCTCACCACCACCCACCCATGCGCCCACATGGGACCGGAGGGTGGCCTCTGGGCCCCTTCCTCTCTCGCATCTCTGCCTCCAACTGACACCGTAGCTCTGCTGGACTCTGCCACAGAAGGCACAGCCCCCTCTGGGCCCCGAGGGCATTCAGGTATGGGGTCTGCCCCTCCCTACAGACACCCCTCCCACCCCGTGCACCCCAGGCCAACATCCGGCTGGCTTCCACACCAACGCGGTCCTGCAAGCCTCAGCCGAGCTGTGGGGGAGCTTCTGACCGCACAGCCAGGGATGGAGGACTGAGTAGATGCTGCTTCCTGGATGTCAGTTGCCACCTTCCTTGGCTGCTTCAAGGAAAATAGGAAAATGCATGTGGGGACTCAGCCACCCCCTAGGGCCCCACCCCCACCCCCTCACCCCTCACCCCTTCACCTCACCTCCCCACCCCCGCCTCCCAGCGATTTCAAACTCAGGCACAGCCTCTCTGTTGTCAAGGCACAGTGTGCTACCTGGGGGTTAAATGCTATCCTCCAGCATCATCCCTTCTGTTAGGGTCACGCCTTCTAATTGCCAGGCAGCAGAAAATGCAGGCGGCAAGGCGCGCACAAGGACGCTCTCTGGCGCCCCCTTGTGTCCCCGTCTAGTCAGCGTGCCAAGCTGTGCGCTCATGGAGTTCGCCTTCCTTGCAGGTTGGAGACAGCGCGGGAGGCTCTGGGACTGCAAAGGGAAGCCTGGAAGTGAAGAGGAAGTACTTCCATGTGCCAGTCCTAGAGATGTACAGCCACCACCTTCCTGGGGAGGAGTCCAGATTTAAATGCTCACCAATTTCTTCCACCCTGGTAAGGGTGTTGTGAAGTTACCACGAGATCACTTTTTTTTTTTTTTTGCTTTTTTTCCTTTCTGCACATGTGTATCCTCGTCCCCAATCGTGATGAATTCTAAAATGCTGCTGCCGTGGCAGCCTTGCCTGTTGCCATGAACTTCCCGTGGTCACCACATGAGTCAGGCCGGGTGGGCATGAGAATGTCTGAGATACCGGGTCTGACAAAGAGGTGCCATATGCCATTTGTCATACAGAAATGTCAGTGACAAGTTTGTGCAAATGGTGAAGCGGGAAGTGGGGGTGTCCTCACTTCCCCCCCCAGGGAACTTAGGGGCAGATGCTGGATTCCATTTTTGCAAGCCCCAGGGGCCCAGTATCTGATTAAGAAAACTGACCCTAATCGCCTGTACCCAGCCTTTTAGAGTCCCTGCCTTAAAGAGTTTCATCCTTGCACCCCTGGATTCTATTAATGTGGTTGACACCAAACAGCTACTTAGTCAATAAGTAACAATTCAGAAGTGAAGGAGGAAAGAATGAGGTTTTCAGGAAATCTTTGCAACAGCAACAACCTCCAGCTCTGAGGCAGTTTACTCTCCAGTCCTACTGAGTCCCTAAGACTGCTGTTGTCTTCTGTAAGCTTCGACTCTTTTACAGCTCTTCTTTTGAATAGAGCAGAGAGGAGGGAAGCACATGGTTCATTTTATCTTAAGTCACTAGAGACTGTAAGCCCCTCTTTCTGCACAGCTAATTTTGCATTATCTGACTATACTGTTAGCCTGATGAAAGAAAATCTGCCTTGTTTCACCAGTGAAAATGGGCAACTTTTTCCTCTAAACCAGAAGTTCTCAACTCTGCCCAAATAGTGGAGTAAGCTGAAAAACTTGTACACACAGTACACTCTCTCTCTCTCTCTCTCTCTCTCTCTCTCTCTCTCTCTCTCTCTCTCCACATGCGCTCCATCCCAAATCAATTAAATAAAAGTTCTAGCATTCAGGCCTGGGCATCCTGTTTGTAGAGCTCCTCAGCTTGCTCTGATGTGCACCCAAAGGTGAGACCCTCTTCTGTGCCCCCAGCAGGCTCACCCATCATGCACCCAGCAAACACAGCTTCAAGGTTGCCTTGCAAGCACCCTTTGACCTTGACCAGGGAGAAAGGGGCCTCCCGAAACCAGAACTGGTGAAGGCTCCCAGTTCTCACTGTTCCTTAGGAACTTTTTGTCTGCAGGGTTGACAGACCTAAGGTGCTCGATCTCCTGGTTCAGGCTGAGCAGGGATAGCACTTCAAGGCCAAGTCCAACAGCCTGATGGTACCTCAGACTCTAGTGTCCAGGCTCACTCAGGGAGTCTATCACGGACATGGTGAAGGGAGAAGGCAGACTCCCTCTTAAGGCATTGACAGAGGAAAGCAGACTCTGAGAGCAAATAGCCAAACCTTCAAAGGGATGCTGCTGAAGGAACCTGTCGCTTGTTTTAAACTCCCCTCCCAGCTGTCACTGTGTTTCCAACACAGTCCATGAACCCTCATTCCATCTGCCAGGTTGCAGCTTTTTGATTGTGTTTTAAGACCTCCAGGCCGCAACTACTTTCAGGGAGGAACTAGTGATGAAAAAACAATCACCTTACAAAAATGCTGTGGGCAAAGGTGCTACTTCCAAAACGTGGAGCACAAGTGAGACTTTCCAAACCTTGCTTCAGGAGGACGCTTCAGGAGTCTCTATCAGCGAGGTCTCTGAGTCATAGAAAATACGTTTGTTGACTGGGTAGCAAATCATCTCTGCATCCCTCTCTTCGATCCTCCACCAAGTCATTTGTTCATTTAATGCCTCCACGTTCTCAAGCATTAGATAGCTGACTTTGAAGCTCAGAATAAACATCAGCACTGTTCATCACTTTGATGGGCTCAACAGTAATTTGCCCAGGTCTGCTGACTCTCGGGGAAAGCCACCATCTTGGGCTCCTTGGCAAGCCCCATGCTGAGATCAGAAGTCCCATCCCAGACACGGGGTACCCGTTGCTCAGCCCCTACAGGCTGGAGCATCATCAGACTGATCCTTTGTGTCTGATGGAAACATGGGGGAAAGGGCCGTGACTTCGGGCTCCCTGCAGGCAGCTCTGACTGGTAGCCCAGGGAACTAGAGGCACCAGCACAAAGGATTAGAAGGTAGACTGGCATTTCTCTGGACTGCATCAGCTAGATCTAAGCAGGCGCTCTGGCTGCCCACCCCGGGGTGTCCGACACAAAGCAGAGACCTTCAAAGGAAGCTTTGTCCATTGTGGGAAATAGTAGCCGCCATTAACATCGCTGTTCAGAAAGCCCATCGGCAGCAAAATCACCTGTGTTTTTAAAATACCTTGACTCTACCTGGCCTCGCCCTCGGTGCCCCCTTCTCACCCCCAGCGGCCTCAGTACTCTGAAAGTGCTGACTCAGAGAGTGCTCGGTAAATGTTTGTAATAAACCACCAAGTAGCAAATAAACAACCCTGCACTAATAGCTAGCCTGTAAGACAAGAGAGAGAAATCCAGAAACAATTCTGCTCTTTTATCACAATTTTTGTTCGGCACTCTTTCACTTGTTTGATCTAAAACATCACTGCTTTCATGGGGCTTTTCCTGCTCCCTAAAGAATGAAAAAAGGAAAACAAAGTGATTGAAGGAGTCATGGAGATTTTTTTAAAGACACCCTATTCTTTGTAAGAAGAGAGATTTGAAAGGTAGAGAATTGCAGAGATCTATATATGTGAAAGGTGTTCTATAAATACTGCTTTGGCGGATAATGAACATCTCAGCTGAAGAGAACGGGCCAAGACCTTGGTCTTGCAGCCCCTGACCCGTGCCCTGTCCATGGTGCTGCCCCATGGGGAAGCAGATCAGGACTCTACCTGCTGCTCAAATGCTTGGGGGTCAATGGAGTCTGTAGGTTCCTGCTAAAACCCACTTTTTTCTTCTATTAAATTTAAAGGGAAATTTATTACAATGAGCCCTGGATCACTCACAAATTTTAAGGAGGAACTGAGTAGCTTAGCTTTGGGATAAGGTTCTGGTAAATTCTGGAACTGGGACAGAGATGCTTTTCTTTCTATGCAACAACAGGCTTCTCTCAAATAGACTTTCTCCAGAAATTATATGCAACGAAGTGCAAACTATTAGTTTTAATTTTATTTTAATTAATCATTTTGTTGTTTACATATTCATGTAAATATATATGTGTGTGTGTATATATATATACACACACATATACATATATATATATAAAACATCATTGCATTCCCCAGGATTCTCCCTCCACTCCATCCCCCAGAAGCCCCCCTCTTGATCTGCCTGTGATCCTCGCTCCCCCAATTTTTCCCTCTCCCCACCCCTTCCCTAGAAGGCCACCCTAGTTTTTCTGTCAGCTTATTTTGGGTTTTTCCTAGCCTTTTGTCTGTTATTTCTATATCCTGTCTATAAGTGAGAGCATATGGTTTCTGACTTTTTCTTTTTGACTTATTTCTGCTAATATAATTCCCACTAGGTCCATCCATGTCATCACACATGCCTCATATTTTTGGTCTTGATTGCAGAATAATCCATTGTGTAAATACACCACATATTTTTCAATCATTCATCAGCTTTGGGACACTTGGGATGTTTCCATGTCTTGGCGATTGTAAATAACGCTGTGATAAACATCCAAATACAGGTGTCCTTTGAATTAGTGTTTTGTGTCCTTTGGGTAGATTCCCAGTAGTGGGATCGCTGGGTCAAATGGTAGCCCCATTTTCAGTAGCTTGAGGGTCCTCCACACAGCAGAGGCTTGACCATTTTGCACTCCCACCAGCAGTGTAAGAGTGCCTCCTTGGTCAGGTCATGTTTCTGGTAGACAGGAGTACCACTGAACACGATATTGTTTATGGGGAAACTGAGGCAAGCTGGGCCACTATAAAGTGGCAAAGGGAAGCAATCTCAGAACTACCCTGTACTTTAAAAAAGACGATGCTAAGAGGTGAAGGGGCAGACTTAGCTTGAGGGGAGAAGCAGGGTTATGAGTCCAGAGTGAATGGTGGTACAGAATGGGACAGGTCTCCCCCCCTTCCAGCACTTCCCACCTGGGCAACAGCAGGGAAGCTGAGTGACTTCTTGTAAAAACAATCTGAGAGCCTCCCAAAGATGCTCAGTGGAACATTCCTGTGGACAACGTGAAACTGTCCTATGAATGCATCAGGGAACAGTGCTACTTCTACCATGGTCTTTGGTCTTTTACTGGTAAGAGGGAGTGACACTGAACCTGGTGTCCTAAAGCACTGAGCATTCCCACAGCAAGGAGGACTTTTCCACTCAGTACTGTTCACCCTTGTTTGGCTATGTCACCTTTTTCCAGGAACATTGGAAGGAATGAGTCCCATGGCCAATTAGTTGAGGAAATGCCAGTGAAGAGCTGGATGGATGATTTTGCCCTTGGGGGACATTTAGCATTGTCTGGAGACATTTGGAGTTGCTGGAACTGAAAGTGGGGGTGCCTACGGGCATCTGATGAGATGAGAACACTGTTCAGCACCCCACCATGGAAGTCATAGCTTCCATGGCTAAGAACTGTCCAGCCCAGAATGCCAGTAGTGGGGAGGTTGAGAAGCCCTCATATCTCATCATCGCTTACTCTACTTACTCTCCTCTTTATCTCTGGGAACCAGTCCAGCTCTGCCTCCTTCAGTTCACCCATCTCAACACCCAAAACCTCGTCCTATTTCTCCTGTAGGTTGACTCTCTTGCTGCTTAGCACTGAAAAGCTCCAGGTTCTTCCTCAATCCTTCTAGTTTTTCTCACTCTTCTCCTTCATGTAAACGAGGGATCCACCAAAGATCTTTCTCCAACCCTTTTCTCATGGAACTCTCATCTTTCCCTAGATGAGCACACCCCAAGTCACCACAGCATGTAATAACTTCTCTAGCCAACATCATGGAGTACAGGGATACAGAGATAAATAGGACATAGTCTCTGCTTATTTTTTTTCAATCTCTCCCCTTTGCTGCCAGAGGTCTGCCCTACTCTCCACACACACACATACACACACACACACACACACACACACACATCCCTGGTGTGTCTTGAAGCACCAAGTTCCCTGTGAATTAGAGTTTCAATCGATGACTTTAGAGAAAACTAGTCAAAATCTCTCTCCCCCACCTTCCCTCTTCCTTTCCCCTCTTGCTCTCTCTCTCTCTCTAGAGATGAAGCTGAATTTCCATAAGGTCAGTGCACACAAAGTTTCGAGACACAGATTCTATGCAGAGTAGGTTTCAGGTACAGTGACTATCACATGTCTAGAATTTAGTGAGCTGATGGAGGGACCAGCTTCAGTGGTTGGAAGATAGGAGGCATGGCCTCTGAGAGTACCCTTGGACAGACTCCAGGGGAAGGAATAGATATCTGAAGGGGAGAATAGACAAAAAGAAGCACAAATGTTGTAGTGATCAGGAGGTACCAGAAGCTTGCTGAGCATCTATGCTGACTGCAGGTAGCAGAGGATTCAGGCAAGAGAGGCGTAAGATTTGGGGGAAGTTGCTTGAGGCCTTGAATGCTAGAACAACAAGTATGGACCTGATCTTGTAGATGTCCTAAATCCACTCAGAACTTTGGACTCTAGGAATGGTGTGAGGGAGGACAAAGGTGTTTAATGCAAGTGACTTATCAGAGATCTCCTGAGGCTGCAAATAGCTGGAGACTTGGGCTGATCGGAAACTTCCCATAATCTTCTGCTCAAGACCAAGGTCAGAAATAGCTATTAGCTCTCGGTCTGATTACACTCCCCCAGAATACCAAAACCATCACATGACTCACCAACTTCAAACCACTAATCAAAACACAAAAAAATCAACTTATGCCAACAAAAATCTATTTCACTTTTGCCCTTTGCTTTACAAATGATCTAGAAGAAATAAGGTAACTTTTCCAATAAGATTATTTCATGCAAGAAACAGTCTCCTTTTCAATAGTTTAAACCATTCTCCCTGGTTTCTGAATTACACTATTCTCTAAAGATATATAAATATCAAGTAGCAGTTTTATTTCCTGTGAGTGGGGAGCTTTGGTTTAATAAGGAGGAGACAAGCAGAGCTATAGACTCTTGGAGAAGAAGCAAGATCTATTAGATCATCTTGGCCATTTCACTTGCCTGCCTGAGATTGCTCCCAGCTGTATTGACATATTCACTGCTGCTCAGGCTGGTCCAGTTTTAAATGATTTAAGGGTAATATATTAAAGGCTCATGACCAGCTATAAAGAGGTGCTTCTTCCTAAGACACTAGCCAAGGCTTGGTTGTAATTATAGATGAACACTCATCCTACTGGAGGTTGGAGAGCACCTTGCTGCCCTTCAGGCAATATCTCACCAGGGCCATGAAGTCATACCCATTGGGATAGTGGTCACCACCTTTGCATTTCTCAAAAATGGAAGCAACTATGGCTGTGCTGTGGAGGAAAGGAATGATGTTCTTGATATCAGTGGCATTCAGAACAGATATGGTCATAATGTTCCATCGTACACCTGACCTACGTATGGTGAGATGCATACCTCGAGCAGTTGGGCCCCCGTTTTAGAACAGCAGGTGAAGCAAACTTAGTCCTTCCTCCTCCTCCCCATCAAGAGTGTGCATTTTTCCCACTGAGTCCTGGAGCTAACCCAACACAGGCCTGGGAATTTCGGAAGCAAACATTCTAAATGCCACACCTAATTGTCCCCATCTCATCAAAATTCCTTTTTTGTAGAAATTTAAATGTGGATGATGAAATTCATATGGTATTTGTAAAGAATTTGAATAACCAAAATAATACTGAAAAGAACAAAATTGTCAGACTGAATATTTTTCAATTTCAAAATGATTACAAAGCCACGATAATCAAAATAATAAGATAATGCCCTACAAATGTTTAGATTTAAAGAGTTGAGATTCCAGAAATAAACCCATCCATCTGATATTTAATGAAGTTTCTAAGATAGTTCAACAGGGCAAACGATAACCTCACCAATAACTGGTGCTGGGAGATGTAAGTAACCACATCAAAGGAATGGAATTGGGCCCCTACATCAAACCCTATATAAATAATATTTCAAAATATATCAACAACTTGAATGTAAGCTAGAAGAAAACTTAAACTTAAGGGTAAATAGTCATGACCTTGGGTTTAGAGATGAATTCTTAGATATGACAAAAATATTATCAACATAAAATAAATTGAACATCATCAAAATAAAAAATTTGTGTCCCAAAGGACATGATCAAAAGAGTGAAAAAATAGTCTATGGAATGGGAGAAAATATCTATAAATCATGTATCTGATAGCCAAATTGTATACCAACTAGATAAAGACCTCCTAAGAGTGCAAGAATATTAAGACAATCCAACTTTTAAAATGTGCAAAACTCTTGACTAGACATTTCTCTGAAGAAATATAAGCAGTCAACAAGCACAAGATAGGACTTTCAACATCATTAGTTTTTTTAAGAAGATAAAAAAATAAAAGCCATAACAAGATATCACTTCATACAAAGTAGGATAACTATTAAACAATCATAAAAGCACAAGTCTTGAAAATGCAGTAAGATTGCAAAATAATTCTGATTTAGAAAATAAAATATTCAGGTGTATTGGAAAAGAATCTGGTGGTTCCTCAAAAAGTTAAATGAAATCATCATAGCTACAACAGGAATCAGCAATTCTACCCCAAGGTTTACAAGCAAAATAACTGGAAACAGTTGCTGAAACTGTTTTTAACAACACTATTCAATAATGTCAAAAAAATTGAAGCCAAATTATTTTCAATGAATGGATGAAAAATGGGATATATGGGTGAATGGATGGATAGATTAATATTTAATGGAAGGTTATTGTGTTGTATAAGAGAATAAAATTCTAATGCAGGTTACAGTGAGGATGGACCTTGAAAACTTTATGCTCTAAGTGAAAGAAACCAACCTTAAAAAACCACATATTATATGATTTCATTTATACGAAAGATGTTGAATATGGAAATTAATAGACACACAAAACAGACTAGTAGTCACCAGGGACAAAGGCAAGAGACGAATGGGAGGAAGTAACTGCTTTCTCTGGGGGATGATGAAATGTTTTGAAACTAGATAGAGGGTAGTTGAATGATATTGCAAATGGATTAATATCACCAGACTGTTGACTTTGAACTAGTGAATTTTTATCTCATGTGAATTTCATCTCAATTAAAAAGAAAAAGTTAATCAGATAAACTAATTTAAGGTTTGTTTAAAAAGAAAGCTACTCAAAGTAGAAAAGGGGGCCCAAATGGTAATATACATCTGAAGAAGTATGAACTTATACTCCTAAATCCTATAAAGTTTTGAATTAACATTATCTCAATAAAAAATCAGTACAATTAAATACAGAAAAAGAAAGCTATCCAGTGGCATAAATCAAGTTTCATGCATCTTTGTGAATCCTCTTTGCCTGTGAGCTCTAGCACAGGTTGGCAATAAAAACTAAGAACAAATCATTTGCCTTATGAATAAATAATCTGAAGGAAAGAAATATAAATTTGGGGTTACACATAAAGTTTTAGAAGTCTCTCATAAGCTCTTCCTTACCTATCATTTACCTTTTTAACTTTTTTAAATGTTTCCTTAGATTTTCTTTTTCCAACTACAAAAGCAATATTTACCAGTTACTACAAGCCAAGAATAGATATACAAAAGAATTCCAATCACTGCCCAGCCCCAAACCCAATACATCCACCTCTATACCCCAAAACACCCAGTTCCTGATATTAACAACAATCTGGTATGTATCTTTCCATTGTTTCCTTCCTGCTTACTCAAATATCTCCTAAATGATGAGAGCAGTTAATCTCTTATTTATCCCGGTATTAGTATTCTGAGGGTAAATTATTCTTGTGTGCTTTTATTCTTTCATCTCCTTCCTAAGATGCTGGGGACCAAGAAGGAATGATTAGGAGGCATTTTCTTAGGTCAAAGCAACATTGTTTCAAAAGCTACAAGCATTGTCTAATCACACAAAGTAGGAGTTTGATCTGAAACTTAAAATGAGAAACCTTAAGTGGGTGAGACATTTGGCAACAGCAACCTCCCACCCTGAATATATGCTATTCATTATTGTATAACCATCTCCATTTATCAGCGCAGACCATCTGCCTCCCAGCATGGATTTTATCCAAAGCATTTGACTTATATCAATTCAAAGATGAAATTTCATCATTTTCTAATATTTACTTATTTTGCTTACTGTCTGCCGCCCCCACCCACATATGACCTCCACACAGAGAAACTGTTATCTGTCTGTTCATTGACAAATACCCAGCACTGGAATGTGGTAGGTGATCAACGACCTTGAATGAAATCCTCTAAGATCTCCTCTTAGACATCTTTTATGAAGATCACGTTCCTCTAGAAAAACTTGATGGAATAAATCTGGAGTATTTCCCCCACTATTCTCTCCTCCCCATTTCTCTGGAAGGTTACAGCTAAATAAGGCGGGGTGGGGTAAGATGGAGCAGGGGATAGAATTGATTGGTTGATGTAGCTCTGACTTGGTAGAGTTTGCTTCTCACCTTACTGAGTACAGAAATAATAAAGACCTCCACACTCATGACCTAATCATCTAATCACCTCCCATAGCCCACCTCCTAATACTACATTAGAGTTAGGGTTTCAACATATGAATTCTGAAGCATTCATCCTAGACCCAACCAACCTCAGTCCTTGTGTTTTTCTGTGCTAAATTACAGCCTGGACACATCCTTATAAGGAGAATGAAAAATAGAAATGATTTGGGTCCAAACAGATGTGAACTTGATTTTCAAGGTTCTCAGCTATCATGAGAGGAATGAGGAGCCCATCAGCTTTGGGTACAGACTCAAGGAGGATCAGATGAAATGGTGTTTTAGAGCCCACTTGGTCCCCCCTCTGCCTGCACCCTCCACCAGACCACAGGGGTGACAGAGCTGGAAAGATGGTAGGTGGCCCATCTTCCTGCTGTGGATGCTGAGGGGAAATGCTCTTCATTTAGAGCCGTAGCTGCCTCCGCATGAGTAGATGCAGCAGCTACCTTGTTGCCCAACAACACAGGGAAGTGTGACTGGCCCACATCTGCTCAGCCCATATTTTTAATTGCTTAATAATAGTGAGTGGGCTTCCCTCCTCCCCTCCAGATAGCAGCGTGGGGGGCTTTGACATTCAGGGTCTGGAGTGTGGGTAGGAACACAGATGAGCCTGGGAAAATGTCACCCTCCTACAGCTTCTCTCCCAATTAATCATGGTGCCACATGACAGGGCTCACCTCCAAGGGGGAACACGGGGCTGGTGGTCGGTCCAGAGCGCTGGGCTCCAGTTCTGGCTCTGATACCAAATAGGCTGCAGGATGTTGAGTCAGTGACTTACTCGCTGAGAGCCTCAAATTTCTCCTGGTTGGAAGTTCTTATAAAGCAATGGGAATTGGACCAGAGGGTCTTCTGGGGGTTGGTTTTATGAGGCAGCGATGAAGAACAGACTCAGGATCTGGACTGCCTGGCTCCACATTGGATTCCACCACTTGGAGCAAGGGATCTGAGGCAAGGATTTCATATATGTACATAGCAATTCCCTCAACTGCAAACAGAGCATATGAAGAGTATGCCCACAAGGGGGTCAGAAGGCCGTAGGATCTAGGATAGCTGGTAGTGTGCATTTAATAAGTATTCATTGCTGCTATTATTCCAATTGTGATCTAATTCTGTAACTGTACTCAAAGTTCCAAGAGAAATACATTCTAAGATAAATAAAACATGGGTTTTGCCCTCCAGATACTGATGGGGAAGCCAAATGCAAGCATTCAACTTTTAGGGGGCTGGAGAGTGTGGGTTATAACCGAGAAACTGGTGACACCAGGTGCCAGGGCTGTGCCCACCTTCTCCCACTTCACAGTCTCCCAGTGAGGATGACGATGGTCCCATTCCACAAAGTGAAACAGTTGTAGAAACATTAAGCGATCTGACTCAGATCACACAGCCTCCAAGTGTCACAGGCAGGACTCAAGTCTTAAGTCAGTGTTTTTAGACTCCGATTCATTGGGCCAAGCCCCCACCAAACACCTGCACCCTTTCTCACCTGCAAAGGGGTCATGCCTGGAGGTCGTGCCATCTCTGCCCCCTGCTGGGAAGGGGGCCCCCAAAAGCACTGATCCCTAGGCATGCAGGCAACTGCTGCAAGTCACTGCCGCTGCATAGGTTCTTTACTGGTTTTAGCAGTTCCACAGACACACCAGGCGGGGCAGGGCCAGCAGTGGTGGGGGGTTGGGTTAGGAGGCAGGTGAGCATTCCAGCTATCGTCACACTCTTTCTCTAGACTCTTGTCTGGCATTCTCTTTTACCCACTGTGCCCCTTTATCTCCTCTCCTAGACCCAGCTGTGCACACTTATGCATGCGCACACCCACTAGGCTGCACAATCATGGGGAAGATGCAACGTCCCAGGTGCTGGTTACAGGCTAATGGAGGAAGAAGTCTGAGTAACTCGCTCACCCTACATCCTTAGAAAGGAAGTGTCAGTTAAGCAGATTGAGCCTCCACATTCTGTACTTTGGAAAAGTAGGCTTTCCAGGGCGCACGGGTCATGCTTGCAAGCATGCACTACTACTTAGCTATACGCAGAATTCTTTTACCCTGTCTGAGCCCAGTTTCCTCACTCCTGAGCAATGATAGTGCCCACCCAGAGTTGCTGGGAAGAACAAATGAACCTCCACGGACAGCTCTTCACAATGCATGGCAAGCTCTGGATAGATGGTAATTGGCATCCTGGCTGGCATCATTGCCATCATCATGTGTATCATCATCTTCCACATCGTCATCCATCATCCTGTGTTCAGCTCCTCCTCTGGCGACAGGCAACCCATGAACCCATGTAAAGGATCCTCCATTTTCACAAGGGGTCTCAAGACTGCTTCCTAGCAGATGCCCGAAATGTGACAGTCAGCCACATACTCTTAGGTCAGGCATTTATCCTGCGCATGGGGCTTCCTTGCAAACCAAAAAGCCCCCAAGAGAAATGAATAAAAGCAACTCTTAATAGCTTTCAGTCCGTGTCTTGAGAAAAGAGTCCCTGTCGGGGAAGAATGGATGACTGCAGGCGAGGCAAAGGCAGAGGCCGGTAAGAGACAAGCTGCAGCGGGGACCTGGAAAATCGGGAGGGGCAGAGCTAAATGCTGCCTCTCAGCAAAGGGCTGCCCTTTTCACATTTGCCAAGCCGGTGAGACCCCTCCCCACCCCCATCCTGGAGCAGGATGGTATATGAGCTGGGCCCTCATTCGCATGTGCTACCAGAGTTCAGAGGGGTGAGTGATGGCTCCCCAGAACGAGGCATGTTTGATGTAGTCTTGTCAGCCCCACCATCCTTCACCGGGACCTGGGGCCAAGATTCATACCCTCTGTCACAGGCTCATCCAACACCCGGGCTGGCCTCCACCGGGGTCCGATTTGTATACCTTCTCTCAGGAGTGCCAGGCCATCTTTCAGGGCCTGGAGTTGGGGAGACACAGGGCAATGAACCATTTTTCCTGGAACTGCATTGGGGTGGACTTAGAGGAGGGGAGAGGAGGACTCAGTGGGAATGTTTCTGCTTTTCCTACTCCTGACCACAGTCGTGATGCCTTTGTTCCCCAGCACGACTCCCAGCCTCCAGGCAACAGCGCTTTGAATAATGGTTTATTATTTAGTATCAGCTCAAGATACTGGTCTGTCACAACAGACAGTTGCTCACGAAGAGAAAACGATGCAGTGACATGGCAAGTTCAGATTCATGGAGAAGTAAAATTCACAAATTAACAGGAACCGTTTGGCTGCTTGAGTGGGGGGATCCGATCTTGCCTCACCTCCACTTTGCATCTCACTTGGGCAACCAGGTCTCCCGTGCAGTATGCTCAGTCCCTACTACACGTGAGCAGGGTGCTAGCCCTGGGAGACACCCCAGAGCACCGCCAAGTTCCCGGGCTAGAGCCTGGGATGGAGACCTTGTGAGCACAGGATCAGGTATCAGGACTGCTCACCCTACCCTGTGGCTTCCACAGAGGCCAGCACACAGTAGGCACTTCATCGTGCCCCTTAACACTGCATTTTAGTGGACTCTTTCCCACAAAGATGATGCAGGCAGCTTTCCTGCCTGCCTGTGCCTATGCAACGTCCCCTTCCTCAGACTCCCACTGCCAAACGCAGTCCCCTGCCCGCTGCAATGGGCATCTCCTCTAACAAACCTGTCTTTCTCAGGGGCAGCTCTTTCTGCTCATTTGTATCCGGACAAGGGTCCTTTCCTTTTCTTCCCATTTTTATAATGAAACTGCCATCTATGGGTGTATTTTTTTTTAAGTAGAAACTGACAGTAGTGAAATTTTACATTCTCTTCCCTTATCAAATTGATTCTAATTTTTTTCATGAAGACTGGACCCCAGGACAACAAGTGTTGGCATGGATGTGGAGAGAAAGGGACTGGGAGTGTGAGTGTAAACTGGTCCAGACACTATGGAAAGCTGTGCGGAGGCCCCTTAAACTACTGAAAACGGAGCTCCCATTCAATCCAGCAATCCCACTTCGGGGAATTTACCCAAAGGTTGCAAAAACTCTAATCCAAAAAGACACCTGTACCCGGATGTTTATTGCAGTGCTCTTTACAATAGCCAGGGTATGGAAACAATCCAAATGCCCCCAAACAGATGAATGGATGAAAAAGATGTGGTATATTTACAAAATGGAACATTATTCATCAATCAGTGAAGACAAACTTATGTCATTTGCAGTAACATGGATAGAGCTAGAAGGAATCATGTTAGCAGAAATAAGCCAGAAAGAAAAAGAGAAATTCTGGTAAAGATAAGACAAAGAAAAATATATAATTAACTTTCAGTAGAACTGAAGCATAGAGCATGGGGGGGGAGGGGAAGTCAGGGGTGGGAGGACACAAAAGACTAAGATGATGGTTAGCAGGTGATAAGGTGATAGGAGAGCCCTGGGGTAGATAATGATGTAAAACAAAATAAATAATAATACTTTTTTAAAAGGCTGGATCACAGTTAAAGTGTTACTGAATTTGACACCCCTGTCAGGCGCCGTCACTGTATGTGAGTGTGGTTCTGCGAAAGGGTTTCTGGGCTGGCGGTCATGGCTGACTCTGCACCCTGTGTGACTGCAGTCTCCCGATGCTCTGAGCCTGGAGCACATGGGGCTGACTCCACCGCCTGATCTCTCAGGAGAAAGAGGTGGCAGGAGGCTAAGATGCTTTGAAACAGGATTTCTGGGTTGAGGTCTATAGGTTATTCTCTCACAGCATAAAGATGAGGAAGCAAAATGGAGCCCCCAAATGTGGGGTTTTGTTGCCCACAGAGTTTGAAAGAAAACTGAATTCATTCCAATATTTAAAAGCTAAGAGATTTTACATCGTGCAGTCTAGATGTTCACCTTTTCCAGAAGATCTGGTAACACCAGGTCAGAAGCTCAACACGCACAGTCTCTTGCAATGGCAGAGCAGGGCCACCCTCTGGACTGGCCTCAGCCCTGGGGTTCTTAGCAGAACCAGCTTTCCTCTTTTAAGCCACCTTTCCGGATCCAGAGGCATCTGACCAGGTGAATGTGTGGTTCTAACCTCTCACTAACCAACTCCCTCTAGGAGTTGGACAGTTTCAGGCACAAATTAGCTCCCAAGGATTCAAAGGAAAAGGGGTTCCAGGATGTTGGGAAGGGCAGGGGAACTGATTACAAGAAGCACAGGAAATTCCTGTGATCCTGCTTGGATCACAGCGCAAAGCATTGTGGTTAGAGCAGGGACCTGTCTACACAGGGAAGGGGGGAGGGAGAGAAGACCAGGAGCAGTAAGGTGGCCAGATGTTAGAATAAGGCCCCTGAATGCAAACAATATTCTTCTCAGCTTTTCATGCCGGGAACTCCAGATACAGCGTGGGGTTTAAGGATGAAGCTGCCAGACTCACCCCGACACCCTCTTCTAGATGAGGGCGGCAGGAGGCCTCAGGAAACACTTCTAAGCGCCACGTTCTCAAAAACCACCCTCCACCAGCAGATTCCTCATTCAGCCAGAGCCATCCCACAAAGAGCCAGCGGCAGCAGGGGGCAAACCTCTGGGCAGAATTCTCCCAAAGCACCTCAGGGGGAAGAATGGGAGAAAGAATGAAGGGAAAAAACCTCCTTTCAGCTTCATTAGAGTTCTTGCTTAACTGAGCTAAAAATAAAGCTAATTGCTCTTGCTATTCTAATATGAAAAATCAGTTTTTAAAGGATCAAGATTCTCTCCCTGGCTGGAGAATTCATTGAATCGGTAATAGACTGACTGCCAATGAATTATGAATGTCGTAATCAAGTCTTTTGGAAGGCCAAAGTCTTGGTTACAAATGGGCACCATAATTAGAAATATGCTGAAGCTGCCGAATGCCGCCCCACCCCCCCCCC
>PVHY01024023.1:0-20187 GCA_004024945.1 Uropsilus gracilis
GGGGGGGGGGGAATAGGGGGTGGTTCACCACAGTCCCCTCTCGTTTAGCCTCCACTCCAAACAGCCCATACCAGCAATAAGTACATTAAGACAAACTTCAAACACAGAAACAGAAGAGGCAAGGAACAGCAAGAAAGACTTTAAAAACAAATGCCTCTAAGGCAGGACTCAAAAAGAGCAAGGCAAGTTCACAGAGCAATGAACAATGAGAACAAACATGAAAGAGCTATGCATAACACTCACTAGGGAGCTGTGACCAAAAACCCGGCACAGAGATGCAGTCAATAAAGAATAGCACACTCCCTATGCCAAAGGAAGGATGCCTACAGAATGGCAGTGGCCCAACAGCAAAGCCTCTAAAAAGGAGGCTTGGAGATTTACCATCAGCCGATGGCTGTCCCCATCGAGGAGCAGCTCTACCAAAACATAAGACAGGGAATCAGGTCCCCAAAGCCAAAAATTTGAAACAACGGGATGAAACAGCAAAATGAGGCAGAAAACCACAGAAAGAACAGAAACAAGAAACAAGAACCATGCATACAAGCCAAAGGCACTTGGAATGGCCAATGAAGATTAAAAAATTTTTTTAAAAGACTACAGGGCTAAACATGGACAAACAACAAAAAGAAAGGAGACAAAGAGACCAGAGGGGGCATAGTGTGGATAATCCCATGGGGACCATCAATTATGCAATCATGTATTGTACAAAATCCAATATATAAAACATTTAGAAGTATTAACCAACTAGTTAGAAACATCTTTAGCATACAAATTTAATAAATGAGAAAGTCTTTCTATATAACGTTCTAGTTAATAAATGAAGAAAAACCAGAGTATCATTATTTTTGCATTCTCCTAAATAAATCAATGACTTCATCATCAGCTGCTAACATCATAATTAGAAAAAGTTCAGCAAAAACAAAAACAAAAAAATTAATGTGATTAGGGGTTAAAATTCAACTCCTAAGTCACAGGAAAAGGATGGGCAAAAGAATATGGTAAAGGACACCAAAGAAATGGAGTCAGCAAAATCAAGACATAGGAAACTCTACAAGGTGACTTGTGTTTTTCAAATAACTGTAAGTGAAAAAAGAGGAGACAGTATTATAGATTCAAAAAGGAGTAAGAGTATTCACTAAACACAGTATGTATGCCTTATCTGTATCCTCACTTGAAGAAGCAAATTGAAAAACAAAGAAGACAAAATTTGAAAAGACAAAACTAGAAAATGGAACACTAATTATTATTAAGAAATTATTAAAATTGTTTAAAGGTAGGAAAATATGTGGTTATCATTTTTAAGGGATCTTTAACTTAAAGATAACAAAATTTTTTTTAAAAGGTAAAAATATTTATAGGTGATGTACTTACATTGTAAGCCACATAGGTCCATTTAGACACTTTTACTGGAACCCACATAGATGTCCCTATGGTAAAGGAAATTTATTGATCTTCTTTTTAAGAAAATATTAAACAATTTCTTCTTTCAATACTGATGGAATACTTCTCAATAACAGATTTTGGAAAAGTATTTTTTCTAAAAATTAACTATTTTAAAACAAAATCTAGTGAGATATTCTCTATTTGCTCATCACCAACTATCATTCATACCAAGTAAAGCATTTTAAATCTATTTGGTGTCTTTAGCAATTAAAAAAGTAAAAATTTCATTTTCCAACTAATACAAAGAACTGAGTATGGAAACTGTTATTATGTTTAAAAGCAAGAGTTACCAACAAGACATATTTTTTCAGTCCAGAAGATGGAAAGACTGATACTAAGAAACTAATAATACAGCACTTATTTTATGGGGCTGTCTGAAAAATAAAGATACTTAACTCTACATTTAAACTTCTGTTTCTATTACCTTTAGGACAAAATTTTTATCAACAACATCTAACCAAATGCTTTCCTATTTTTCCCTTTCCTTTAGTTTTTGTCTTGCCACATAAGAAATCTTTATGGCAGAATTATTAGGATTATAGTAGCTGACATACAATTTCAAAGACTTCACTAATGATACACTTACTTAAAAATAAAAATCAAACCTCTATCTAAAATCAAAACAACATACTGTTACCACCAACCTGTTAAGTCAGAAATTATTGCAGGATTTTCCTCAAAGTGTTTTGCAGGGTGTCTTATAAAGTGGTGATTCAAGACTGATAATTTTTTCTTGGGATTCTGAGTTATCTAGAAAGAACAATGATATATCCTTTTCTATCTACTATGATAGTTCAATGAAACATTACTTCAAGTAATAAAAAGAAACAACGGTTACTCTGGGAAAGATACTTCAAGTGCTTAATATGTTAATAATTCATTTAGTCATCACAAGATTTCTAGGAGGTGATAACTTTTAATGTTACTTTGAACATAAACCAAAATACATAATAAATTATGGAATTCATGCAAGGTCACACTCCTAACAGTCTGGGCTAGGACTAAAACCTAGCTCATCTTGCTAACATTTCTTAAGCAATGGTATCTCAATTAACAATTAAGAATGAAACCTATAAAGATGTATAGAATCAGAATAGAATTTACAAGCCCCTTTTGGTCTAGTGAGTTCAAGACATAAGCTTGCAACTCAGACCAGTATAATTCTACAACAAAGAATTCATTGTTCACTAGGAAAAATAAAAACTGCCAACTATTCATCCTTGGAAGTCTAACATTAAATTATTTTTCATTTTTTTAAGCAGTTGTATTTGTTTATGATCAACTAAAAGTCATAGGTCACAAGTTTTTAACTGTGACATTTATGTTGATAGCCATCAAAAATTATGTCTGATTATTCTTTGGTACTATGTGTTTGGGATGATTTATGCTTTGAATATTTATCCTGTATACACGCCCTGCTCTCGAAGACTAGATGCTGGGTAGGAATCATATCTCAATTTTCAATTATCTATTTTATATTAGATATTTAGTCTAATTTATTATATTCTGTGAGCAATTTTCATAGTTTGATTCTTAATATTAGTTACTAAAAATTTATTTGTTCCTTGAAATATGTCTGCTAAATATCTATAAATTTTGAATTATATTATACTTTACTATTTGAGTTTCCTTAGGAGTAATGGAAAACCTGATTTATTAAAGTTAGTTTTATGTACAGTTTAAAAAAAAAAATGTCTGCCTAAAGTATGCTTATACTTCATTGGCTGGAATGGGGTTTTTCTGAAACTTACCAAATGCCATTTCAAATACAAACTGATCTTGCAATTTTAATTGATCTTGCAATTTTAATTGATTCCATTATGGTACCTAGCTGCAGACTCTCAAACAGACTTGAAAACATTTACCACAGTTAACACTCAATAAACTGAATAATGCTTGTATTCCAAGACCCATTCACAGTATCAACTCTATAAAGCTAATTTTAAAATATAGTAACATAAATTTAATATCTTGTTACTTATTTCATACCTCATGAAAGAGCTAAATAAAAAAGTACCTCAGAATTACCCCATTCCCATGAGAATATGCTATCTAAGCAAGGATTTAAGACACAATAATCAGAAAAGCATCACCTGGAGATAGAATAAGAAAGGTCACATGTACTTTCCCAAAGAATTGGAGCCTTCAGGGAAAGAATCCAAAAATATATGAGCTGCAATACTTTGCCATAATGTGAGAGACTGTTTAATACACAAGGAACTTTTTCTCCAGAAGAAGAAACCAGAGTCATAGTTCTCAAAATATATTTGCGATGCATTGCAAAATGACCTGAGAAGAAAGACTGCTGAGGATATATAATGACAATCTGTATCTGTTTACAACTCACAAAAAGAAATTTAAGTTAATGGACAGAAATTCTGAATTTTGCTGAACTCCTAGGTACCCACTATTTATCTGCTCGCAGGCAAGAAAGAGATAAAAGAGTAATATGTTCTCTAAAGGGCACTATGATTTCCACATATCCTGCTAACTGAATAACCTAGAAAATCACCAGCTGGAGGATTTATATGAGAAATTTTATAACAGAAAAGGTTTGACTTTTAGAAGTATATAAGTTCTGATGAATGAAGAGATTTGAAAGGTATCAGGAAGGTAAATGCTTGAAAAAAAAAACTTTCATACATTTTTAGGTTCATCTTACTAGATTGCTCTTAAAGTCTTATAAGATAGATCATGATGTTAACAATATAGTACTATGGAAAAAGTTATAAAATAGTTGTGAATAGTACTTAAGTTAAAATAATTGGAAAAAAAAATATATATATACACATATATATCAAATATCAAATTTTAAACAGGTATAGAGGAACTAGGGGGAGATTTAAGGTATCTTCATTCCCATTTTCACTGAATTCTATAAGTTTATAGCAGTCAAAGTATTAAGTAAAAATAAAAATATTTCCATTTTAAATCAACATAGACATAAGTTATTAGGTTCTATTTATACCAATGCAAAAATTTATATTTAAATTTATCACTACTGTAATAGTTTTTACTTTACAGAAATAAATATTAGTTTAAAAATACATACTTGTTTAGTATCAGCATCAATAAGATCAAAGAATGCTCGAATTGTAGTCAGTTGCAACTGTTTACACCTAAATAGTAAAATATGCATTACAAAATAAACTTTATTAAAAAACATACTTTTAACACAAACACACCCAATTCTCTTGCTTTCATTGAAGGAAAAAGGATTTATAATATCAAATGTTTTTCAGGCTTACTGACTTATAAATGAACATCTGGATATAGTACATTTTAAGCCATATTTAAGGATAAAATACAATTGTCTATATATTTCCTCTCACATGTTTGATCTATTTTTTTATTTATAAAAAAGATAAATGTAATTCCTATTTTTTTTTCCACGTTCTCCTCCCATAAACAATTGATGGTGTATAATCAAATCCCTGAATTTGGTCATTTGTCAAGAGAGTTCAGAAGGTCTTAACACAAGTGCATTTGATTCTGTATAACTATCACAAACTCTGAAATTCTGATATTTAACACTAGCATTTCTTTTTGGTTCTTGTGGAGAGAATTTTACAGGCTGACAAAGGATTCTTAATCAAACTGAGACAGTATCAAAGTTTAGAACTCTAAGCCTAAGTTCATGATAAAGCTCTACGAGGCCCAGCAAATTAATCAATGCATTGATAAGAAAAGAGGACTACCACAAATCACTATAAGTTACATTAACTTACCACACAATGGAAAGGTGGTCTGTTGAAACCCAGGTCTTGGGCACTGCTGAACTCTAAAAAAAATGTAAAGGAAAGCACATTTTTGAAATTCTCTTAATATTTAGAAGTAGCTAACATTAGTTTCACTATTTTATGATATATAATTTTTAAATGATACCTTCTTACAAAAATATTGATATATTTCCTGCATAAAATAATTTTCTTTGTTATACCTGCTTAGTTGAACTTATTCTGCCTTTTAAATATAGCATCCAGATTTCCTGCTGAATTTCATATCTCTATACCTAATAGAACTAAGTTTAAGATGCTTTAATAAATCATTTATATGTATGCTGAAATAATATTATAGTAATTTTAGTCCTGACTAGATTACTACTTGATACATAAGATATTATTTCTTAATCAGGGTATACCTAAAAGGTACCTAGTTCCCAGGAAATGTTTCAAAATAGATATGCCTGGTCACAATTCCAAAACTACCAAATCAGACTCTAATAAGTATTTATTTGGGCTTACTTATTTTGAAAAATACTTCCTAAATGATTAGGACACACACTCCTGGTTAGATACATAAAGGCAAAAGGGTCTATAAAAAAATATATATATATAACTATTTGCAGAAGGCTTCCTAACAATGGTACCCTTCAAGAACTAGAGACTCCTTTTCTTATCAAGTAATGACCTCCCTGTAAATAGCATCTGACCTATATACAAAGGGGAATAGCAGTAAGTCTGATATTTTTTACAGACCTCCCCTACAACATCAAAGATACAATGGGTTGTCCTCACCAGAACTGTCTAAACAAAATAAAAATTGGAAATTAACAAATATTTGTAACAACATTTAAAAGAAACCTAAAAGGTCTCTCTAACAAATGAGTTAAAAAAAAAACTAGATATTTGTATCTTCAAAGGAGTCACCGTCACCCTTGTACTCTGCAAATAACAATTTGCATTTGAGTTTCAGGGTCTAAAGTGGTAGTAATCCACTTGTTGAATTTATAAACATTAGATGTCATGCACAGTAGTTATTACTGACAGTCTACTAAAGAGAACTGAGACAACTAGAGTTCACTGTGTTCCTAAGATTAGATGCTCAGTAGAGTTAGAAATCACAGCAGACAGCTCTTATAAAGAACATAATACCAATGTACTTTTATACAGTCTAATGAATACATCTCGCTAGAGTTGAAAAAAGAGAAAATGACACTAATAAAGATAGTGTTTGTGATCTTTGTGTTGAAAACTGCTCATTGTCTGCCCAAATCAACTCTTCATCTGGTGCTCACATCCCCTTTAGATGCAACTAAGCTTTTTTCTAATGATAATGTGAGCAAAAGTGTGTGATATTACCCAGTATGAGTGCTCTCCTCCATGCCCTTAACCCTTCCTGTAGGTTGAAATAGTGACTAAAGCAGACCTGGAAGTAAAGAGTAGAATGAGTACCTACTGTTAGCCTGGGTCCCTGAATGGAACTCCTTCAAAAACCATGCACAAACTTAAACATAAACTTACAGAAGTTATATGAAGAAAAATGTAAACTTCCATTGTGTTTAGGTATCATTACCTGCATGAGTGTAGGTTACAGGATTCAGTCTACCTTACTAGTACAACTGTGGTCTTGAACTTAACAACTTGTCCAGTGCAAATGGATACAAATATCAATTAGTTATTCTTGAGATAATCATTCAAAGTAATACTCATTCTGAGGTGAACAAACAAATGTATGAAAGACTATACATTATCTGGAAGCTGATAAACAAATAAAACTCAAATCATATAATAATCAGTTTTGAGAAAATGCCATAAGTAAAATATTTTCATCAGAGATATAGTAGTATAAGTTGCTGTACAAAGATGATACATATACTCAATTAAAATGTTAAGCTCTTAACTGAAGACCTACAGGTCTTATGAGAAATAATGTAAGTCCATTAGTATCAGACTTGTACCTCAATTTACAGAGACTAGGTATCCAGTTAAAGACCAAATAATATTCACATTATATAACCAGCTTTTTTATACTTCTAACTCTAATCAATGGGTAGGCACTTATTTTGAACAAGAAACATTTCTCTTAAGAGTCGTTCTGACAAAGTTTCAAGGTCAGTTTTACTTCCTAGGGAAAGGATTATCCATTCCTCTGCTTTTCCACCATCATCATTCATTCAGTGAAACACTCTTTCTCTCTCATACACACATGCACATAAGTGCATTAATGGAAAACAGTATTCCACCAACTCAGCAAACATTTCCAAACAGCTACACCTCATCTCTTCTTTCATGCTCCACTGCGTCCATCATGTTATTATTTCATTAGAATCTTTAAAAAAAAAATTACCACAACAGATAAGGCACTGGTATGATGGCTTAATTTTGGCAGAAAAGTCAGTCCTGAACGAACTTGGTAATCACGGAATCCTCCAGCTACAGAAAGCGTGGTTAAATTTATATGTTTAGCATTCAGAATCCAATAGTTGTTTACAGTCATATAAAAATCTGGTAGAAAAATAAAAGACATATTAAAAGTTAGCAATCTATTGAACAGTATCTGTAATATTAATAATAAACTGCATTTCTGTAATGTTAATTATCTATAAACAGTGCTATTCATATTCCTCTATTTAAGTAAAATCAATATATTTTAAACACACACTTCTTTACTCATTTAGTCACAGTACAAAATATTAAAAGCTAATAAAGAAAAATGATACCCACATCTATTGCCTTTGACAAGTTCACCTGCAAACAGGTCCTTACATTCTACAAGGATGCTGATTATTCATGAGTCACATAGTATAACAAGGGGGAAATAAACCCTAAAATTCTTCCAAAGATAAGGGTGCATTATGCTAAAGAACCATAGATCTTCCTAAACATGGCAGTGTCCTTCCTTATGAGGGCTTGGCAGCTCTCTAATGAAGGTAGTCACCACCACACAAAATAATATAATCTATCAGGAAAATCCTTAAAATTTATAACTTAAAATTTTATAGTTCTTAAACCATAATCTATCAGGAAAATGACATTTATCACAATCTTGGAACTAAATCACTGTGGAAAATCTAAGGGCTAAGGCCTGTACACGGATGTAGTGTAAAAAGTAGCTCAGAGGGAAGAATCTGAAGACAATGCTTTACTTTACAGGAGGTGTGATAATTTTAGAAGTTAGAAGTTTGAGGTCAGGTCTCTTTTAGTTATCAAAGTAGTGCATTTTTATTTTGGCATTCAAAAATTTTAGAAAAGCAAAACTCCTCCCACTAAAGATCTCAGAATACAGATGTAGACTGCAACCAAACAAGCTCTTTCCTAACATCTGCAAAACCCGAAACACATACCATGTGTCTAAAATACTTAAAGCCCTAAATTCCTGCTAAAAAAAGGTTATAACAAATATATTTTTATGTCTACCTTGATAAATATATCATTGAAATAGCCTAGAAGACCAGGCCAAATTACGAATCCCAGAACACATCAGCTGGACATAGAAATATGACAGAACAGGGAACGCAGATCTCTGGCTCACTGCTGTGCTAGCTTCCTTCTCTTCCAATGCCAGCTCCGTTTTGCATCATAGGGGTCATATGGACATCCAAGCTGCCTGTACCTCATGCAGAGCTCTCCATTAGCCACAAGTCAAGTTTAGGACTATACATAACTGCTTTCAAGAGCAATGCAAAGAAAAGCCCCACACAGGCTTCAAAGTGAACTAAAGAAATATGGACAGAAAAGGCTGGAAGCTTGGTTACCTACCAAGAGTCTAGGAGTAAAGGCCTAAAATCCAAGTGGGGAGGTTGTTTAGCCTGTACATTCCTCTCCTTTTGGGGAATGGGAGCAGAGCATTCTAAGGTACGGAGCTACTGCAGGGCTTCCTTTCCCCTATTTAATGGCAATATTTCCATCAAGTACAAACAGGGAACCCAATTCTGGAAGTTATATGGGCTTCTGTCTCCTAAAATATCTATTCAGCATCCCTTGAACTTCTAACTTTCTAACTTTATGTAGTAAAAAGTGAGTACAGGATAAACAGGAAAGAAGCTTGTCAATTTATAAGAAAGGAATCCTTACCCTAAGCTTCACTTGCAGCCTATCTTTTAGAGAACATCACTATTCTTCAAAGTAATATAGTTAGACTCTCTTGAAATTATTTTCTCAAATAGTCAAAAAGATTTTGAGCAATTCTAATTTAGTCTACATATACACGTAAAACCCAGCAGGTAAAGATGTTCTCAATTGTGGTGGTAATTTTTTCCCTAAAGCTATAGGTCATTTATAATTATTAGAATTAGTAAGCAAAATTCTTAAAAATTCAATAAAGTAAAATGTTTAATTAAAAAATTTTTTTACAAAGTTTAATATGTAAGAAGAGGAAAATCAAACCTTACTCTAAAAATGTTGCATCAGATATTCCATCAAATAAGTTACTCCTTCACAGTATTTTGTTAAGATGACTACTTTGTAAAACTACTTTGTTTGGAGTTACTTACTATAAACAAAATTTTCATAGCAATTAAGATCATACAAATTTGTACAGTAAGAAGTTGTATAAATTTACTTATCAGGAATATTTTCTTTCTGAAGATTTTCTTCTACTCATAAAACATTCTGAAAAGCAGCGAAGAAAACACTTGACTTTAACAAAAGTTGAGGTAGCAAGTATTTAATTCTTAGTCTGTGACATTACTTTTGATTGGATGACAGCAATCAGAAATAATTAGTTTATTCAAACTTACCTGCAACATTACAGTATTATCCATCATTCTATTTCTTCTGTTACAGGAATGTACCTCAATTAAGAGGCCATAGAGTATACAAAGCTTGTGTACAGGTACAAGAACAAGTTTGCCAGGGCCAATAACTGGTTTTACTAATTTTTTGCTATGTAACTTTGGGCAGGAACTTTATTTTGGCCTTTTTTATTTTTATCCTATTCATAAATATGGGGATGAGAATGGTGCTTACTTCTAAGGGCTGATGTAAGGATTAAGCGATGTATTATAAAGTCCTAAACCAGCAATCAATATAATGAGCTTGATAAATAAGCAATTTTATGTCACCATGTAAAGTACTAACAGATGTATTTATTTTAAAACAAGACATTTCTACTATGTTACCATAGCTTATTAATTTTGAATAGAGTATTGAACAGTTAATATAGGAAGTTTAAACACTGAGAAATGGAATCAAACTCAAGAATGAAAAAAAATGGAAACCTAAGAGCCTATGCATTATAAAACATACACCAGTCACGTTAATAGCTATGCAGAGATCACTAACAGCAGTTTCAATTCTGATCCTAAGCTGAAAGTCATAAAAATAAACTTATAACTGGAGGGACTGATTTGAAGCTGAGTTTCTTCATATACAATAAGGAAAGTAGTTGCAAGAGGTCAGTAGGTAAGAATACTCACCTGTAATAAAACGATCTAATGGCATCACAGGAGCAACATGAGGTGTGGCTTGTGTAATAAGAAGATTTAATAGATCTTGTTTAAAATTTTTCAATGTAAGTAATGCTCTTGCAACAAGACCACCCATAGAATGACCAATTATTGCCACACTTTTGGGAGCAAATTCTTGACCCTATTAAAAAAAAAAAATCACCATGATACAACTTGGGCTTAGTAGTATTACAAAAATATTAAATAATTTTCTCTACAGATGAACAATTTTATAAAGAAAAATAAACTATATAATGTATCATCATAAAATATATTTTCATTATATTCACAATTAGTGTATATATACTATTTTGTGTTAGAGCAAACTTTATTTGTTATGCTTTTGTTTTCTGAACCAAAATCAAAACACTTAGTTCAACAAATCATGTTTTGTCATTTGTTATATTGGATGTAAGAGGTGTGATTATATTTGGTATACACCAGAATATTAGATTTCTAAGCTATAAGAAGTTAGACCAATTACCTGAAATTGGAAATAAAACAAAGAAAACCAGAACAATTATGAACAATTATAGAAATATACTACCCATCAGATTGATACTATCATCTCAAATTATTTCTCCAGTGCGCACCTGGATTTAATAAAGAAACCAGCATTTCATAATATTCACTGAAAATTAGATATTTATTTTTTATTTTAATTTTTAAATTTTTTTTTGAGACTAGGTCTCACTATTTTTGCCTGTTGAACCACAGGCTCACGTTGCCCAGGGTACCACAGAGCAAGCGATCCCCACCCTCAGCCTCCTAGGTAGCTAAGATTACAGGCACACGCCACCACACCCAACTATATTTTTTTGGGACTAGGTCTCACTCCATGCCCCCAGCGGTACTCGAACCACGATCCCTGGCCCCAGCTGTGGCTTCCTATACTGCCTCTTACAGGCATGAGCCACCATGCCCAGCCCTGAAAATTAGATAATTTTTAAATACTGATTTAAAAAACAAAAAAACTTGTGTCCATGTAGCATTCTTAGTTCCAACAAGTAGGCAAGCTCACTGCCTTCCACACTGATGATTCATCTATGCCTGCAACTATTAGGCCTAGTGCAGAGAAGAATCAATATAGTAGGCCAGAAACTGCTATCCTTAGAATGAACTGCTTATTAGGTCAGATGTGGGCTGAAGTCTGGGATCTTAAATTTGGGTTTGTTTTTCATCAATCCCCAAGTGATAAGAATGCCTCACAATGCTGAAAGTGTTTTGTAAATTTTATGGTTTATGCTTAGATTTTGATATGTGCTAGGAACAGGGAGTTTCTGTGATCAGACCCTACTCAACAAAGCTCTTTTGTAGACAACACTTTGTACACGTCACAATTTGTTGCATCTGGTGTGATTCTCCTACAAGAGGACTTTTGAAGCTAGTCCCTAGTTTCCTCCAATGCTCACCCTAAGCATTTTTCTCTTCACTGATTTGCTCTGTATTCTTTCACTATTAAGTAATCATGACCATGAAAACTCTAAGTTGAGTGCTCTGAGTCCTCCTGGAGAACCACTGCATCTGGGAATTTCTTGATGATCCCTGATACAAAACTGATCTTAGGAAGGGACAAAACCTACATATGTGCTCTGACACCTAACCCTTCAGGCTTTCTCAAATATAGCATTCCAGCAACCCTTCTCATAGTCTTGTTTCTCCCTTTCTACTAGATCGTTCTTGCTGGTTTGTAAACGTTTATTCTCCCTTAAGAAATGAATACACTCTCTTTATCCTATAACTTCCCCCTTAGTGACCATATCTTTCTCTGTATCTTTTTACAGAAAAACTTCACAAAAGTAGTTGTCTGTACAGTATTTGCTGTCTCAAATTTCTCAACTTCCACATAAATTTAAATCCACTCTAATCAAGTTTTTACCCCAACACTTCTTCAAAATTGCTCTTAACAATTCACCAATATATCTGTGGGCAATTCTCAATACTCATCTTTCTTGACCCATAGACAGTATTTGACAAAGTAGGTCACTTCTTCATCTTTGAAATGCTTTTCTTGGTCTCGTTAATGATATACGCTCCTGATTCTCCTCATATGTTTTACCACCTGCTCCTTTTTAGTCTTTGGCAGTTCCTTATCTTTCCTTCCACTCTTATCACTGGAATGACTCAGGTCTCAGTCCCTGGATTTCTTTTTTTATATCTTGACTACAAGTGAGCGCATTCAGTTTTATAGTTTTAATTCATCTACATGCTGTCAAGCTTCAAGTTATTTTCACCAAATCAGATCTCTTCTCTTAAACTCCACCCTTAAACTCCAATTACATATTAGCTACACTTGGGATACCTAATATGTATCTCAAATGCAGTCTGTTTAAAAATAAAGTTAATCTCTTCCAATCTGTTAGTTTTGCATTATCCCCACCTCAATCCTTCTAATTATTCAGTCAAAAACTTCGATGTTATCCTTAACTCTACTTCTCTTCCTTTTCTCTCATATTGCCCCCTCCATATCTGATCTGTTGCCTTTGATATTTACCCAAATCTGATCATTTCTTGTTATCTCCATGGTGACCAGCTTGATCCCAATCACTTATTTCTTGCCCAAATTACTGAAATAGCCTCATAACTGGCCTCTTTGCTTTTATTCTAATGTCCTTTCAGTTTATCCTTAAAAACATGCAGAATGATTCTGTTGGAACCTAAAGAGAGCATGTCACCTAATTTTGCTTAAGAAAACAAAACAAAACAAAAAACTTCTGCAGTACCTTTCCATATCATTTTAAATAAAAGACAAAAACCTTAAAATTATCTCTTAATCTAACTTTCCCCACAAACTCTCCTTCTAAAATGAACTCTTAAAAGTTGTTCAACAGTTTATGTGGTTTTTTTTTTAAAGCTCCAGATGGGTATTATTTTGTCCTAAATGTTTGACAGGAGTCTGTTTTATAATTATTTCAAGAGATTTGTGCATTTTATCTCAGTTGTCAAATTTATTGGCATAAAACTGTTTAGAAAATTCCTTTAGCTTCCCAGTACCTATGGGATCTGTAATGATGTCCCCTCTTTCCTTCCTGATATTGCTAATTTGTGCCCCCTCCCATTTCTTCCTCTTTAATCATTCTAACAATAGGTTTCTCAATTTTACAGATCTTTTCAAAGAATCAGTAACTGCTATGAACTTTTTTCAATCATTTTCTACTGGATTTCTATCTTCATTTCCTTATTTCTACGTCCTTTTAGTCTACTTTGTTATTTATCTTCTCAATTTAAAAGCTTAATACTTTAACCTTGATTCTTTTCTAATATATTTAAAACTAAGTATTTTTTCCTAATGACTAATTTCAATTAATTTGCAAGCTTCAACTGTGATTTTCTTTTTGTTCCCAAGGTTATCTCGAAATAATTTCTAATATATTTAAGAACTTTTCAGACATATTTGTGTTGTCAAAACCTAACTTAATTCTGCTATGTTCAGAAAACATACACTGTAGGATGTCAATCTGATATTTACTGAGACTTGTTTCATTGCTTAGCATACAGCATATCTTGTTGGCTGTTGTATTCTGTAAATGTTAGCAAGCTAAACTGGAACGGTTATAGTGTTCAAATCATATATTGCTTATGGATTTTCTATTTATTTTATCAATTGCTAAGAATTATTGAAATATCCAACTTTAATTATGGATTCACTGATTTCTTTTTTCAGTTTTGTTTCTTTCATTAATTGGGAATCCCTGATACCAGGTAAAGATACACACTTGGGATTATTTTGCCTTCTTGATAAGTTGACTCATTATTATGAAAAATCACTCTTTATTCTTATACCCTCTTAAAATCAATTTAATTGATAATAAGAGAGCTATGCCATCTTTCATATGAATGGGGTTTGTATGTGTATTTCCCCTGTTTTTACATTTAGTGTATAATGATCTTTATATTTCAAGTACTTTTGCTTTCTAGTAGTTTTCCCAATAATGAACTTTTTCTATTTCAGTTATTACACCCAGAATCCCACTTTGTGTTTATTACTATTTCTCATTAGTCCCTTCTACTGTGCCAGTTCTTTAGTCTCTGGTTTTGTTTTTTTAATGACATTAGTACTTTAGAAGAGAAGTATTTATTTTGTGTTATGTCTCTCAGTGTGAATTTCCAAAATTTCCTCATGATTAGGATGAGGTTAATCATTTCAGACAATAATACTACAGCAGTTATTTTGTATCCTACCAAATGTATCATGTCAACGTATCATGCTAAGAGGATTCATGACATTAAAGGCCACTTTTTGGTGACATTAACCTTGTTAAGATGGTGCCTGCCATCTTAAGGTTATTCTTTCTCAGTTATTCTTTCTCTTTGTAATAGTTTAGAAAAGATACTGTCATATTAGGATATTTTTGTCCTCAACTTTCACCCACTAATTTCAGTATAAACAGATCTTGTCTGTTTTAATTGACAAGTAGCAAATGATGTTTCAATTTTTTATTTCCTTCTTACCTTATAGTAATGACAAAACCACCATTTTTACTCTCTAAATGTCTTTATTTTCTCCTCATACTTTTGAATTTCAATCAACTATACCTAACTTCTTACATTGTTGTTGTACACCCTAAAGTTCTCCCACCACATCACCTGTGAATCATCATCCTAGCCACTTGTACTTATCCCTCTTCTGAACTCTCCCTCTCTTTTGCTGTACGCTTCAGTTCTGTGATTGGTTTTTTAATTTTAACTTTTTCTTGGCCTTTTGTTTGTTTTCCCTATATCCCACATACAAGTGAGTCCATCCGGTATTTTATCTTTTTCTCTACCTACTTCCCCATGGTCTGGAAAATACTGTAGGGAAAAAGCCAGGTAAACCACAAACTAAACTCACATGTTATCCTTTTTCCAGGGATCACATTCCCTTGCTGCTTGATTATCTAATACTTAAAAATGTGTTTTACATAACTTGACTGGTTTAACAGCTGTTTACATGAGGAGGTGTTACTTATTCATAACTCATATGAGTTAGTTACTTATTCCTAAGTAAAAGCAGAAATTCATACTAATAGTTTCTAGGAAATATATCATACTCCTAGTCTACATATAAAATTTTTTAAAAATTTTCCCTAAATTTACAAAGAAAAGTTTGTGGCAAATTCAATTTAGACTTCAAAACCAACAGTTCAAATCAAGACACCCACAAAACAAACAAAGAAGCCAAAAAAAAAAAAAAAAAAAAGGCTTTGTGCCAGTTTTGCTTCAACTTCTAATAACTAATAAATGATTTAAAATATGCTGAGTCCCTTTTCAAAAAGAATAGATGCTAACAGGTTGATGACTATTGATTTGCATGCTCATGCCTTACCTTATAAAGTTTGAGAATTGTCTTAATACATTCATGTACAAATTTGGTCTGCTTCTGAAGACTTCCACCATATAGTGCAACCAGTTCTTCATTGAAATTCACACTAAAGAAGTCAAAATGGTACTTGAAGTCAATGTCTTCTGCTTTTCTAAGTGCAATGGAGCCAACAGAACGAACTGCAGAGAGCACATTAAAAATGCTTTCATTTCATCCATTCTTGCTTCAAGGTCTATTAACTTCATACCACACCCTCAATATAAACAATTTATATCAAGGTGTGCTGGGGAAGATAAACAAACAGAACTGCCTACTGACCTAGGAACTGGCAATGAGAGGTCTCTCACTCTCCAAGATCTATGGTGGGTAAGGAGAGTAGGTAAAGAAAACTCTACCTTGCAGTTGCCCAAGACAAATGCTGGTACATTTGCTTGGTTATTAAAACTGTCACCATCAATACAGAGTGATCTACCTTCTTCTATGCTTCCTTGCCCTCTATGAATAGGAGTCAGTTTCAGATTACACGTAGGTTGTGACTCAATGGGGTGACATTTTTTTTAATACTGTTACTCTAAATGGACTAAGCAAACAGTATTTCTGCCCTAAATACTTTTAAAATTAAAAACAAAAAAATTAAGAGGTCATTCATTCTCTACCTAAGTAGGGTAGGAGCAGTAATAGTTAAGAGAGGGAAAGGATTCTTTGAAGAATAAGACATAGAAACTATGTCACACTGGAAGATTTTAATAAGAAAATTTCACAAGAAATATCTTTTTATCACTGGTTCAGATCCTTGTGCTTAATCAGTCTCTTTTTCTTAGATATGATACCCAATCCAGCAGTAAAACTGATCTGTCATGGTCTAATTTATAAATTTTTCCCTAATTCAACATTTTTACCATTTCCATCATACCCTCTATTTGAAGAATCAGTCCCTTTTTAAAGTACTTTAATAATTTCCTAGCCAGGTGAGGTGAAGCGTGCCTGAAGTCCAAGTGTTAGGAGGCAAGAGGCCTGGGATCGCTTGAGTTCGCAGATTCGAGACCTGGTCTCAAAAAAGCAGCCAGGCGTGGTGGCAGATACCTGTAATCCCAGCTACCTGGCAGGCTGAGGCTGAGGATAGCTTGAGTCCATGGGATCAGAACCACCCCGGGCAACATAGCGAGATCTAGTCTCCCCCCCAAAAAATAATAGTAATTTCCTAACTGCTCTTCCCTCTTCCATTTATAGTTTATGCTCTGTAAATCCTATTAACAGGATTTATATTGTGAAATGATTATATTAATTGGAATTAAAAATAAGTGTATGGATTTGCAAAAAAAAAACAACCTGCATTTATTATACAAATTTATTATACAAATCATCATATGGTACATTTCTGCACTCTAACTTCAGACATTTTCAGAATCACCCCAAAAAGAAAACCCTGCATTCACTGGTAGTCACTTCTCACTCTTCTTCTCCTAATTCCTACCTACTCTATGTACTTGCCTACTCTGAAAACTTCTACTACATGTACTCATATAAAATTGGTCTTACATGACTGGTTTCTTTCACTTATAATATTTTCAAGATTCATCCTCATTTAGCATGTAACTCATACATCAGTAATTTGTTTCTTTTAATGCTGAATAATAGTCCATCATATAGATAAAACACCTTTTATTTATCCATTCATTAACTGATGAACAGTTGGGCTGTTTGGCTGCTATGAATTATGAACAGTGCTGCTATGAACATTTGTCTAGAGTATTTTATGGGGGTGTATGTTTATATTTTTCTTCGGTAGAAAACTAGGAGTGGAATTGCTGACTCACATAACTATGCTTAATAATCTGAGTAACTGTCAAACTGTTTTTCCAAAGCAACTATATCATTTCCAAAGCAGGTATATCACATTCCCACCAGTAATATGTGAAGGCTTCAATTTTTTCACATCCTCAAACCTTGATAACATCTATCATTAGGATTATAATTATCCTAGTAGGTATGAAATGGCATCTCATTGTGGTTTTGATTTGTTATATCCCTGATGATTATTAGATGCTTATTATCGTTCCTACTTCTACTTTTTCACCTTCACAGCATATTCTATATCTAGCAAATTCAGAGTGATAATTTTTTTTCAAAGTAAATAACATCTACCAGATTTGCTAAAATTTAACAATCTGATAATTCCAACATAAAAATGTGGCACAAAGTAAAATGTACTGTTTTTGGTAGTGTAAGTTAACTAGCACAAAGAATAATAACAAAAGGACACACATTCCTATAAACATGGAATCATGCTCCTATACAGCTTACAAAAATACTGGCTTATATGCACCAAGATATTATGTTCATAATCTAGAATTGCAAATAACATAAATGTCCAAAGACAGAATGGCTACCCTATGATACAATTACACAGTGAATGAAAGAAATGAAACACAGTTCACATGAATTTTAAAAATGTTCAGTGGAAGAAGTGAAAATCATATTGAATGATTCTATTTTTATTACAAGCTTTAAAATAAGTAGATAAGTCACAAAAAAAAAGGTTGTGCTAAAGATGAAAATTTAGGTGCTAAACCTATAAAGAAAGTTAAGAAAATTACACCTCTAAGTTAGAACTATGGTTATTTCTAACAAGAAGGATGGGGATTTTAATGACAAAGTACCATAGGATATTCTAACCTCAATCTTCTTCTTGACATAGGTTTTAGTTCAATGGATATTCACTTTACAAATATTTTTAACTGAATAGCTACATTTTATGCAATTATCTTTATGATTATTATATCTAAAACACAATCATTTAAAAAAATCAGATTAAATTATTTCCTACCTAATACTCTCTGTCTACTATGACACTTAGGCCAAAATTCAGTCTTTTCCACAACTTATATGAGATAGCCCGTGTTTTTCCATTCAATCTCCCTTCACATTCTCTAGCCTTAGTTATTTTAAATGCACCAAATATATTTCCGTTTCAGGGTCTTCTCCCAAAGAGTCATATATCTCAGTCCATTACTGGATTGAACACTTCTGCTGAAATTTCATTTCCTGTATTGGCTTTTCATGGCCATTTTATCTAAATTAGCCACTTCTTGATTCTGTTTATCCTCTGATTTTGTACTCTGATTTATTTTTCCTTCAAATTTTAAACATTATTAGCATATTTTTTTGATGGCTCCCTTCCCCACAAATATTTAAGTTTGATGGGGAGTGGGGAGAGACTTGGTCTTAGTTGTTTTGATCACTAATACCTAAAACACTGCCTGGCTCATGATAGGTCTTCCACAGATATTTGCTAGATTAAAAAAACACATAAGTTACTAAACTAGATGTTAAAATAATTCTATTCTCAATATACCATTTTATAACAAAAAACAAAACAAAACACATTTTAGCTGAAATTATTTCCAGGTTATTTAGCTGTTGTCAGAAATAACTGCTATATAGCTCCCAGACAGCAAAAAATTTGGAATCTGTATATATGGCTTCCCTACCCTCACTTTTCTATGTTCCCCTCTAGAATTTCTCTAACTTAATAGCTTCAAAAGAAAGAAACCAATCTCCTATCTTGTTTAACAAAATACAAACCATTTAGTTACTTTTCTAATCAATGCTTTGGACTTTATTCTCTGTTGAAGACATAAATAGTCCAACTGTTCTTTCCTATTCTAGTGGTCTTGCATGCACTTTCTCTCAGATAAAATGTTACACATCTGTGTTTCCCTGTGTGACTAAGTACTTAATAGAGAGAAAATCTGATAAATTCTTCAAGTGAACTTCATAGCTTATAAAACTTACTTCTGAGACTTACCTTGCTTATAACTTCCAGCATTACCAGGAAGAAAGAGAACTGGAATACCTGTTAAAGGAAGAATTTTGTGTTCTTCAGCATAGGATCCTTCTCCATAAAGATATAATTCATATGCAGGATAACGTTTTGCCAGCTTCTTTGGAAGTTCTATTTTCTACAGTAATAAAAAATGCAATGTTATTTTAATCTGTTTTATTAATACAACTCAACCTCATATACAATTCTTATACAACTTTGAAACATTTAAGTATAAAATTATTAGCGATAACCAACCAACTGGGAGAAAATTTTTGCCCTGCAGACAAGTGACAAGGGTCTGATAACAAAGATCCACAAAGAGCTCCTACAGCTCAACAAAAACAAAGCAAAAAACCCAATCAAAAAATGGGGAGAAGAACTAAAAAGACACTTCACCAAAGAGGAGATACAGATGGCTAATAGACATATGAAAAAATGCTCCACCTC
>PVHY01024024.1:0-20180 GCA_004024945.1 Uropsilus gracilis
CTTAGGGATCGCGGTTCGAGTCCCGCCTGGGGCCCGTAGCGAGACCTAGTTCCAAAAAATAGCTGGGCGTGGTGGCGCGCACCTGTCATCCCAGCTACCTGGGAAGCTGAGGCTGGGGATTGCTTGAGTCCATGGTACCCCGGGCAACGAGAGCCTGCGGTTCCACGGGCAAAAACAGCGAGACCTTGTCTCAAAAAAATAAAATAAAATAAAATAAAATAAAACAAATAAAAAAAACTTACTCATTTTCTTAAAAAATCTCACCTCAGGTCGGGCATGGTGGCTCGTGCCTGTAAGCTTCAGCTTAGGAAGCGTCCGGGGCTAGGGATCGCGGTTCGAGTCCCTCCTGGGGCCCGTAGTGAGACCTAGCTCCAAAAAAATAGCTGGGCATAGTGGCGCATGCCTGTAATCCCAGCTACCTGGGAAGCTGAGGCTGGGGATTGCTTGAGTCTGTGGTAGCCCGGGCAACGTGAGCCTGTGGTTCCACAGGCAAAAACAGCGAGACCTAGTCTCAAAAAAAAAAAAAAAAAAAAAAAAATCTCACCTCACAAAGCAAAGCCCTAAGAACATCATTCTAAGCTGGTATTGAAAAACAAAATGAAACAAAGAGCTAGAGCCGAGAGAAAAAAAGTGATGCTTCCTCAGAAAAAATGTTTAAAACTAAAACTCTGGAGTTTTCTGCAGAAGAAATAATAGCACATTTTCATTAAAAAACATTACCAAAATGATCCTGAAAAGTAACCTAGGAGAAAAAATTATAAGCAATAAGAAGAGCCAGGCAGAAGGTAGGGGAGTCAGGAAGACAACAGTGAAATTTTACAATTTTCTTTTACCTGTTTTCATGAATCCTGGATGCTCAGCAATGTTTGCACTATTTAATAGCTTCACAGCTTTTCTGTAATTGCCTCGTAAGTACTCAAAATTGCTTTTGAGAAAGAGAGAAGGTGCAGACTGTAAAGAGAGTATATGTTACTTAAAATTTGTTTCAGATGTCTGATGTGAGATCGTAATTACATGGTTACACTAGTACATGTTCAACAGCATAAATGAATTAGTTAAGGAATGGCCGCAAAAATAACAGCTACACTATTTTTTTTTTCCAGACTATGTCTCGCAATTTTTTTTTTTTTTTGAGACTAGGTCTCACTATTTTTGGCCGTGGAACTGCAGGCTCTCGTTGCCCGGGGTGCCACAGATTCAAGCAAACCCCAGCCTCAGCTTCCCAGGTAGCTGGGATTACAGGTGTGCACCATCACGCCCAGCTACTTTTTTGGAATTAGGTCTCACTACAGGCCCCAGGTGGGACTCAAACTGCAATCCCTAGCCCTGGCCACTTCATAAGCTGAAGCTTACAGGCACGAGCCACGGTGCCCGGCCTTGTCTTGCTATTTTTGCCCGTAGAACCGCAGGTTCACGTTGCCCGGGGTACCACAGACTCAAGCAATCCCCAACCTCAGCTGGGATTATAGGCATGCACCACACCACGCCCAGTTATTTTTTTTGGGGGGGACTAGGTCTTGCTATGTTGCCCCGAGTGGGACTCGAATCGCAATCCCTAGCCCCAGCTGCTTCATAAGCTGAAGCTTACAGGCACGTGCCACCACGCCCAGTTTAGCTACACTATTTTTACTATTTTCATGTTCTAAAAAAATAAGAACTGTCACAGTATCTTATAATTAAATCAAAAGTCTGCCTAAAATAATACAACATGTATGTCTAAGAATATACTATACAGAGTAGCAACTGATTGTCTTCATCTACAGTGCTAACTGGAAGCCATTTAAAAAGCACAAACTTAGTGCTTCATATAAATGGTCATTAGTAACTGGTGATCTCCCTTACTTTTTAGGCTAAAGTGTACTTTTAGTAGAACCCAAGGTATAAATAATCATTTTACCAAATTGGAATAAAAAAGCATCATTTTCTAGATGGAAAAATCTCTTATGAGAATTAATCTTGCTGTTATGAAATATGATATCCTTGGTTGCAAACTACCTTTCACTTCTAAAATCCGTATGGAAGATCATCTATGTAATACCTTTTTAGGAAGCAAATACATGTAGAGAGATCTCAGAACTTTCTTATTATTTATTTACTTTAGATCAGCTTTAGGCTTGCCTCTTAAATCTTCTTTTGTAACATCTCCTGGTCACTATGGAGGGACTCCAAGACTTTTTCTAGGTGCAATACTTCCTCAAGTTTTCCCTAGTTCAGGTAGGACTATTTTATTTTAAAATATTACAATTAAAAAAAAATAATAAAGCATTATAATTATTAGTTTGCTATTTGTATAACTATGACCTCTTTAAAGGCAGGGATCATGACCTATCTCAAAAGACTTGACAACAGCTGATTAGGTCTTCCTTTTTTAGTATGAAGTCTGCCTCTCTCAGATTCCAGTTGTTCCCAAAAATCATGTGAGTACTGAACCAGTGGCTAATCCTGATTCTCTGAGATTTCTTTTTCTTTCTTTTTTTTGAGACTAGGTCTTGCTATTTTTGCCCATGGAACCACAGGCTCTCGTTGCCCGGGGTACCACAGACTCAAGTGATCCCCAGCCTCAGCTTCCCAGATAGCTGAGATGACAGGCGCGCGACACCATACCCAGCTTTTTTTTGGGACTAGGTCTCGCTGTGTTGCCTGGGTGGGACTTGAACCCTTGAACTCAAGCAATTCCCAGTCCTAGCTGCGCTGCTGCGCTCCATATGCTTGCACTTAAAGGCACACACCACCACGCCCAGCTATTTTTTGGGACTAGGTCTCGCTGTGTTGTCCGGGTGGGTCTTGAACCCTCAGACTCAAGCAATTCCCAGTCCCAGCCATGCTCCATATGCTTGCACTTAAACACGTGCCACCATGCCCAGCTATTTCTTGGGGCTAGGTCTCACTGTATTGCCCAGCGCAGAACTTGAACCGCGATCCCTAGCCCCAGCCACTTCATAGGCTGAAGCTTACAGGCACGAGCCACCATGCCTGGCTTCCTCAAGATAATTAAGTTTTTCTGCTGGGCCAGGCACGGTGGTGCATGCCTGTAAGTGGCAGCCTAGGAAGCCGTGGTTGGGGCCAGGGATCATGGTTCGAGTCCCACTGGGGGCACGTAACGAGACCTAGTTCCAAAAAAATATAGCTGGGTGAGGTGGTGCATGCCTGTAATCCCAGCTACCTGGGAAGCTGAGGCTGGGGATTGCTTGAGTTTGTGGTACCCCAGGCAATGTGAGCCTGCGGTTCACAAGCAAAAATAGCAAGACCTAGTCTCAAAAAAAAGAAAAAAAAAGGTTTTCTGCAAGTATCAAAACTGTTCTCAATTCTGTCTCTTCTCACTATTGCTTTTATGTATCAGTCCACCTTTGGGGTGGAGGAAGTGAAATCAGTATCTCAAATATTCTAACTAGTCAAACTGAAGGTACTGTTAAGTCAGAAATCACTTTAAAGTGGCAGGTCTGAGCTACAATCTGACTTAATTTTAATACATACTTTGACTATAATGTAAAACAATTCATAAAATGTCTAATATCAGTAAATGTTTAATTGACTTATGGAAAAACCATTCCCAGAATACTAGATAATTACTTAAAATGGTGATTCTGAAGGTTACATAACAAGGGGAAATGCTTAAATTTTTAAGTGAGAACTATATTAAAATGTAGACAGAGCATTATGCCTACTTAACTCTATATCAAGGCTTGCATCTGTTAGTGTAGTGTATGTGCACACTGTCACAGATTAAAATGAATTACTTAAGCCGGGCATGGTGACGCATGCCTGTAGGTGGCATCTGAGGACGCCATGGCCAGGGCCAGGGATCGCGGTTCGAGTCCTGCTGGGGGCATGAAGCGAGACCTAGTCCCCAAAAAATAGCTGGGCGTGGTGGCGCACACCTGTAATCTCAGCTACCTAGGAAGCTGAGGCTGGGGACTGCTTGAGTCTGTGGTACCTTGGGCAATGTGAGCCTGCAGTCTCATAGTCAAAAATAGCAAGACCTAGTCTCAAAAAAAAAAAAAAAAAATTACTTAAAACTGAAAAATAGCCATTGTCCAAAAGAGGAAATTTTAGAACATAAAAGCAATAAAGTTGAAAGAGAGAGAGAAAAGTCAAGAAGAAAAAAAAGAAACTTACATTCCCAGCTGTGTTCATGACTGATTTGATTTCCCTTTTGCAAGCTTTCAGGGACTTCATTTGGATATAAGCTCTTACTTTATACTGTTCAAAGGAAAAATGTTAGTATGTAAGGATTTGCACATGCTTAAGTAGTTTTACTTTCAGTCAAGGAAATAATAACCAATGTATTTATAACAATAGTTACTAGTAAAAGCAAATTAAAAATCATATATTTTCACTGTACTCTTGGAGTAAAAAAATCCTGTCAATTCTTATCTGTACATGGTTAAGTAACAATGAATTTTAAATTATACAAATTGATTTTATCACTCAGTACATTCCTAAGTTGTATCTCTCAATCTCTTATAGAGAAACTGAAAGAAGTGATAATGCATTATCATCTAAAGCAAAACATCTATCACAGAATCAATGTGTTTTGAAACATAATACTTCAAAGGCAAATAAAAATGGAGGCCTTAAATTATTTCCTGCTTTCAGTGATCTATCATATTCTTCATTCATTTATAACTACAGATGCAACATATAACCTTTTTTAGGATTCATGATACCTGATGTATCTTTGATTTTGCAGCTTCAATGAGGGCTCCACTTTCAGCTTTGTGGTTAGATCCATCTTTGTTGGTATTATTGCCAGTCTGTAGGGTGGTGATATAAAATTAACCAAAATTAGGCATTTTTTGACCATAATTTACTTTTTATTTCTTACTTTTTTTTTAGACTAGGCCTCGCTATTTTTGCTTGTGGAACCGCAGGCTCTTGTTGCCCGGGGTACCAAAGACTCAAGCAATCCCCAGCCTCAGCTTCCCAGGTAGTTGGGATTACAGGGGCGTGCCACCACGCCCAGCTATTTTTTAGAACTAGGTCTCGCTGCGGGCCCCAGGCAGGACTCGAACCGCGATCCCTAGCCCTGGCCACTTCATAGGTTGAAGCTTACAGGCACGAGCCACCGTGCCCAGCCCTTGACCATAATTTAAGTCATTGATTTCCAAGTGAGTTAACCTGAATCACCTATACAGTACTCTCAAAACCAGAAAGCCCAATATCCACACCCAGAAATTCAAGTTCAATAGTCTGGATTAAGTGATGGGAAACTATGAAAAGCTCAAGATTGAGATTAAGTTTGAAAAGCATAGACAGGGTAGGTTTCAAAATCATGATTTTCTAAAGGTAATGTTCCAGGAATTCTTTATAATTTTCCCCAGTAAAAGCACTTCCAAAACAACAATGAATTCAAAGTATTTCAACGCATCACCCATATTTACAATCCCTACCTTATCTCCTGCTGATGTGAATTGGGCACAATGATGGGAAGGGGGCACAATGGTCTATGATAAAGGACTATGAGTGCTTTGGTGGTGGGGGTGATGGTAACGGACACATGAGGTGAGAATCTATTCCTCTAAATCATACACAGTATTGTAAACCAATGTTACCACAATTAAAAAGAGAGAGAGAGAACTAGAAAAAAAAGAAAGGTATTGATGATGTGCTTTCTGCAAATATCTCTTTTGTTTTTTTTTAAGAGACTAGGTCTTGCTATGTTACCTGGGATAATCTTGAACCCATGCTAAAATAAGTGATCCCTGGGTTCAGCCTCCAGTGCTGGGATTATAGGTGTGCGCCACCCCACCCGGTTGTAAATACTTATTTTAACAAAGGGGTAGGACAGGAAGAAAGATGGACTATCCCTTGCAACCAGAAACAAGAAAAATGAAAACAGGAGAGCCAAATTACAATCTTCATGTGTCGCTTATCAGAATGTAGCAAAGTTAATTATAAACGTGCACTCTTTTGGTAGCACTTCTCTCTTTTTTTTTTTTTTTTTTGAGACTAGGTATCACTATTCTTGCCCATGGAACAGCAGGCTCACATTGCCTGGGGTACCACGGATTCAAGCAATCCCCAGCCTCAGCTTCCCAGGTAGCTGGGATTGCAGGTGCGTGCCACCACGCCCAGCTATTTTTTGGGACTAGGTCTCGTTGTGTTGCCCTGAGCGTCTTTTGGTAGCATTTTGATGAGGCTTAATAAAGATTATCCAAATTATATAATTTTAATGTCTTAATTCTAATCTCTACATTCTGTAAAACTGATACCTCACCAATGCAAAGATGTTCAACATATATCACTAAGACATTAGGGGAATAAAACTATTTTAAGATACCATTTCATACCCCTAAGGATGGCTACAGTTTATTTATTATTTATTATTTTTTTGAGACTAGGTCTCGCTATTTTGCCCGTAAAACCACAGGTACCACAGACTCAAGGAATCCCCAGCCTCAGCTTCCCAGGTAGCAGGGATTACAGGCGCATACCTACGTCCAGCTATTTTTTGGGGACTTGGTCTCGCAATGTGCCCCCGGCAGGACTCAAACAGTGATCCCTGGACCTAGCTGTGGCTTCCTAGGCTGCCACGCACAGGCATGTGCCACCATGCCCAGCCTAGGATGGCTACAGTTTAAAAAAACACACAACTGGTATCATGTAAGAATGGAGATAAACCGGGATACTTGTAAGTTACTGTTAGGAATATAAAACAGTGCAACTATTTGGAAATTAGGCTAGCATTTCCTCACAGGATTGAAAATATAGTTACCATATCATCCAGAAACTCCATTCTTACATACTGAAGAAAGCAGAAAACATGCTCCCCTCAAAATCTTCACATAAAGGCCGGGCATGGTAGCGCATGCCTGTAAGCGGCAGCCTAGGAAGCTGCGGCTGGGACCAGGGATCACGGTTCAAGTCCTGCCGGTAGCATGTTAGTGAGACCTAGTCCCCCAAAAATATCTGGGCGTGGTGGAGCACACCTGTAATCCCCGCTACCTGGGAAGCTGAGGCTGGGGATTGCTTGAGTCCATGGTACCCCAGGCAACGTGAGCCTGTGATTCCACAGGCAAAAATAGCAAGACCTAGTCTCAAAAAAAAAAAAAATTGCACATAAATATTCATAGCAGTGTTATCTAGAACAGTGGAAAATAGCTCACACACCTAGCAACTAATGAATGACTTTAAAAAAAGTTGTCATTCCCAGACAATGGAATATAATTCATGCACAAAAAGGAATCATGAAAAAGGAACAAAGTATGTGCTATAACATGGTAACCTTCAAAAATATTAAATGAAAGAGACCATGCTCAAAAAGTCACATATTATTTCATTTGTTTGAAATATCCACAACAAAAAGGCACTAAAAAACAGTAGACTGGTGTTTGCCAGAGGCGGGAATAACTATTTACAGGTACAGGGTTTCTTTTTTGGGATGATGAAAATGTTCTAGAACTTAGTAGTGATGGTTTACAAATTGTGAGTAAAATACTAAGTTGTACATGTTAAAATGGTAAAATCTGTGTATGTGGATTACATTTCAACCAAACCATTAACATACGTAATAACCAAAAATATGAGTCAGATATTATATTTTAGTTGACTACTCAAAAACACTTACCTCATTCTTCCCATTTTTGTTATTATTACCCTGTGAAATCATTTTTTCTAGGACAGCAAGAAGATGCAAAGCTTTCTCAGCCTGGTAGGTTAATATATACAGGTCTACAAGCAAAAAACACACTGCTTGGGCAAATTTTTCTTCTGGAGGGAAAAGAAGAAAAAGAAATGTCACAATCCAGTGTGAAGCAATCATCTCAAGACCACTGTCCTCCCTCCCTGCCCAAAAATAGTTTTAAAGAGCAAAGTCTAAGTTGCTACTTAAATGAATGTTCATCACCTAGAGTCATTGCCAAGCACACCATTCTATTGGACATCTCAAGGCCTTTCAGTTTAGGAATGCCAGTAACTAAACCTCTGTTAGCAAAATCTCCACCGAAGCACATGAAATGAATAGTACTTTTGGCAGAAGGAAACCTCAATTCCAGTAGCTGCTACTTATTATTAGATGTGCAATTAACTTTTAAATCCCAGCTGGCTGACCTGCAAACTGGGGAGAATATTTATCTGCTTGAAGGTAGGGGTTGAAACAGGTGATTTCTTGGGGGTTCCTTCTAACTCTAAAAAGTCTATGACTCTAAGAAATAGATTTCTTTTTCAGGCATGGAGATGGGAGAAAGAAATAATCCGATTATAGAGACCAAAGACCTAAGAGGAGGACTGTAATATATCAAAAGATTGAAAGAAGGCCGGGCACGGTGGCTCGTGCTTGTAAGCTTCAGCCTATGAAGCGGCTGGGGTTAGGATCGCGGTTTGAGTCCCGCCTGGGGCCCGTAGCGAGACCTAGTTCCAAAAAAAATAGCTGGGCGTGGTGGCGCGCGCCTGTAATCCCAAATCCCAGCTACCTGGGAAGTTGAGACTGGGGATTGCTTGAGTCCATGGTACGGGTAAAAATAGCGAGACCTAGTCTCAAAAAAAAAAAAGATTGAAAGAGTCAAGAGGAAAATATAAAGACTTTTTTTTTTTTTGGAGACTAGGTCTTGCTATTTTTGCCTGTGGAACTCAGGTTCATGTTGCCTGGGGTACCACGGACTCAAGCAATCCCCAGCCTCAGCTTCCCAGGTAGCTGGGATTATAGGCGTGTGCCACCACACCCAGCTATTTTTTGGAACCAGGTCTCACTACATTGCCCCGAGCAGGACTTGAACCTCAATCCCCGGTCCCCGCTGCGGCTTTGTAGGCTGCCGCTTACGGGCTGGCCTAAGAAAATATAAAGACATCAAAGGAAGAGGAGTCCAGTGAAGAGAGGAAGGACAACCTGGTATGATTTAACATTATTTTCCTATCCTTTCAAAAGTAGATATAAGAGGATAAAAGAAAAAGGTCTAGAAGATGGTTGTGATAATCAAGAACAGAAAATAGTGAAAGAAAATCCTCTTGATTCCATACTTGCTTTTAGAAAGTAGTCAACATGGAATTCATTTAAAATTGAAAAGAAAAAAAAAACAAACCACACACACAAAAAACTCAAACAAACAAAAAACAAAGCAACAACAAAACAAACCTGAAATCAACAAAGTTGATGGACAGGGATCACAAATCTTTGAGGGTTCCCTTCCACACTGAGAATAAGTCCTTAGAGTACTTCACCCACTCTACTCCTGGCTCCTTCTGCTCTAGCTTTACTTCCAACTGTTCTCCCTATCTAGTTCCAGTCTCACAATGGCCTTTCTGCTATTCCTCATTCACCAAATTCAATCTCACCCCAGAACTTATGCATACATAGTTACCTCTGTGATGCTCCCCAGCTTTCCTTGACTACTTTATATAAAAATTACATCTCAGCCAGGCACCGTGGTGTGTGCCTTTAATCACAGCCTATGGAGTGAGGTGGAGGTTAGGAATCGCTTGAGTCTGCGCGTTTGAGACCCGCTTGGGGTAACACATCGAGAAAATTTAGCTGGGCGTGGTGGCATGCACCTGTAATCCCAGCTACCTGGGAAGCTGAGACTGGGGATCATTTGAGCCTGGTATCCTAGGCAACGTGAGTCTGTGGTTCCCCAGGGAAAATAGTGAGACCTAGTCTCAAACAAACAAACAAACAAACAAACACACAAACATTACATCTCAGGTCAATCTCTATCCTCTCATCCGGTTTAGTTATTATTCACAGCATTTAATAACTTCACGACACATATTTATTGTGTCACTCTCTGTCCCATTAGAATATAAACTTAAGGAGATTAAAGAGCTTTTCTATTTCACTTGACTGTCTTCAGATTCCAGAGCAGTGTCTGCTCCACAGTATATACTCAAAAAAACATGTGTAGAACAAAGAACCAAACCGTAAAGTCAAAAAACAGTAATTTTCAAAACATAAAAATGCATATGAATATTGACCAGTTGATTGTTGCACTCTGCTCAGCTACAGCACAGAGTAAAAGGAGCTGGTCACCAGTTACATAACTATTCACAACTGACTTCTCCTCTGGTCCGTCCATTCATCATGTCCTCAGGGTTGTGGGCAAGAAGAGACACAATATGAAAATGTCTCCCAGGCCACAATAACCAGCTGTTCACCAACTGTCAGCCACAGAGGCCATTGTAACTTCTCCCAAGGCACCAGAGGAGTTGTTACACCCTACCATCTGTCCTGTGGTGATCACATTAGTAATTGGTGTCTGTATGTCAGGAATTCATAGTAAGTGTTTAAATGTATAAGAAAGTAATCATAGGAGCTCCAGTGGCGCAATCGGTTAGCGCGCGGTACTTATACAGAAAGTAATCATGGAGAAAAAAGTCAAAAATGTGCATCACAAATGAAATGTGAATGTTTGTGGACTGGAAACCTATCGCCCTCTCTAGCAGGCCATAACCTAGGTCCAGTTTTGTTGCTTCATTTGCTCCTTTTTCCCCTTTCACTCTTACCTATTACTAGAGGTTCCTAACTAAAAGCTAGTTAACAGAAAAGCTGACAGAGTTCTGTACTGTTTACTCTACCTAGACACATGAAAAATTTGGTAAGGCAACAGACAAAATGAACGCTACGCTCTACCTAACGTTCCCACCTTGCACACTGCTCAAGTAGGGAAGGATCAGGTTCACTACAGTCTTGCTTAAACTGCAAAGAAAAAACAAATCAGTAGATCTCTTCCAATTCCAAGTAGCATTTCTAAGAGTTATCTTCAAAAACTGAGGGGGCGGGGAGGGCTAAAATAAAAACTGGACTCATTAAAAGCAATATAATTTTTAATTTTGATCTTTTCTATTCTAACCACTAAGGAAACCTTACAGAAAAATCTCTACAGTTTGCTTTCTCACTTGCTTTCTTCTTTTTAACATATTGGGAAAGGAGGAAGAAGACAAAGACTGCACAGTCACAGGTGGGTAGGAGAGTTGCACATTTTTTTCCTCTTTAAATACTGACTTTAAATCTCTGACTTAGGTTATCTGGCCAAAGGCACCAGAGACCTCTCTAAGTATGAGAACTTAGGAAAAATTTTCACTTGGTAGAAAACATACCAAAAGGTTCTATGAACTGATAAAGTTTTTCGCCAACTGATATTGCTTCTGTATACTGCCGCAGATGATAAAGAATGACTGCTTGATTATAATACAACATACTGTTTTCAACATCATCTAATCCATCCATTTCTTCAACAGCTGAGTGGACCTACAAAACAATCAACAGGAATTCTCCTTTAAAATACAGTAAGTAAATAAAAAGCAATAGTAAAGCATCTATTTGAATAAACATGAACACAGGCCATTTTTTACTCTGAGTGCTTCCACACTTTCAATAGAACCTCTACTTTTTTTTTTTTTGAGACTAGGTTTCACTATATTGCCCAGGGTAGTCTCAAACCTGTGGAATCAAGTGATTCCTAGCCTTGGTCTCCCAGGAGCTTGGAAGAACCTCTATATTTTAATTATTCTGATATACTAAAAATTACTTCATTCATAATCTTCCTCTGTTAAGTAAAACATTTTGGTGAGATGTTATTAAGTACCTAGCACAAAGCAAGGTGATTCTTTTCTTTGCACTGTGAAGGTATCGTCAGTGTTTTAACTGTGGTGGACGGAAAAAGAAGGCTGCCCGCTGAAGGAGTCCGCACAAATATGAGGAACTATAAATTCCTGCATGCCTGAGCAAGCACAGGTATAAGAAAGCCCTGTAAATTAAATCAGTTTAGATAACAAAGGCATCACACAGAAGGTCTGGTGAGCGCCATCTGACCTAGATAAGCAGACCCTACAGAACGTTAGGCCCCAGTAAAACTTACGTCAAGCAAAAGGCTGTTGTTTTATTTTTTGAGACTAGGTCTCGCTATTTTTGCCCGTGGAACCGCAGGCTCTCGTTGCCCGGGGTACCACAGACTCAAGCAATCCCCAGTCTCAGCTTCCCAGGTAGCTGGGATTACAGGCGCATGCCACTACGCCCAGCTGTTTTTTTGGAACTAGGTCTCGCTACTGGCCCCAGGCGGGACTCGAACCACAACCCCTAGCCCCGGCTGCTTCATAGGTTGAAGCTTACAGGCACGAGCCACCGTGCCCGGCTGCAAAAGGCTGTTGTAACTGCTAAAGTGTGTAACCTGAACTGTAAAAAACCTGAGTGAAAAATAAACTTGGGGACGCAGACAAAGAGGATTGCTGCGTGCCCTCCTGCCCAAGCGTTGTCTTGATTACAATCCTCACCTCTTCCCTCAGGTACTGTTCCCTACCGCGGCTGGACCATGGCATTTAACTGTCAACATGACTTTTTTTTTTTTTTTTTTTTGAGACTAGGTCTCGCTATTTTTGCCCACGGAACCGCAGGCTCATGTTGCCCGGGGTACCACAGACTCAAGCAATCCCCAGCCTCAGCTTCCCAGGTAGCTGGGATTACAGGCGCACGCCACCACACCCATCTATTTTTTTGGAACTAGGTCTCGCTACGGGCCCATAGCGAGACCTAGTTCCAAAAAACTCGAACCACGATCCCTAGCGCTGGCCGCTTCATAGACTGAAGCTTACAGGAACGAGCCACCGTGCTGGCGGCCTGTCAACATGACTTCTGGGTTGGATTTTGGATTCTAGCTTCTAGTCTCAAGAGCTGCAAAGTGTTACATGGGGAATAGACAGAACCTTTCCCATGAGAATGTTATACAGAATATATAACTGTAATACATAATACATACATTTGATTCAATTTTATAGAAAAGAAGGTTAAGACTCAAACATTAAGACAATAGCTATAGCTAACTAGTTGGTCAGGTCAACTAGTTACATCAAAACTTTTGCAAAGAGCAACTCCTTTAATACTTACTATACCATAAATAAGAAAATAATTTCCACTTTATTAATAAGGAAATAGCATGAAAAGCTTAATTATCTTGTCCAAGGACATATGACTCGGAAGTGTACTTTCTCATTTTCCTATTATGCTCAGGTTTTGTTTCGATAATTAAAAAAATAGAGTTTTAAAGGTAACGAACAAAAAAATACATTTTCTTCATACCTCGTGGCTACAATAGGCCTTTAATGACTTTACTAGAAACATAACATCTACATGTGATACCCATAGGAAAAAATCAAATGTTAATGGGTCCTACCTAAATAAAAGCATGCACATCTCAGGATTTGCAGTTTCTTTTCAATTTTCATTTATCAACTCACTATGTTCAAGAGATTAAAAAATCTCTAAGTAGAAAAAGCTCAATTTCCAAAGAAAGGCAGTATTTCTCGGTAGCAAAGTAACAGAAAGCGAATGAACTAATAGTTAATTTTTAGCCAGAAAGTGAGATCTTTGAATACATTTTGGAGTTTTGGCTGAACTTATAAAATGATTTATGATTCATTAAAGTAATCTAGTAACTGATCCAATCAGAACATGTTTTTGTGATATCCTAAAATAAATCTAGTAACTGATCCAATCAGAACAAAAATTACTCATTAAATGAAACAAACATTCATGAAAGTGAATTAAGTTGAAAAAGGCATGTTGCTGTGCCCAGAATGTGACTCTGCACAAAAGTACCACTTAGAGAAAACAGGAGACATAAGTACAAACAGTTCTAGAAAACTTTGAGAGCTGGAAGATACTAGGGGGGTTAATGAAACAGCTGTATCAAGCCAGGTACGGTGGCTCGTGCCTGTAAGCTTCAGTCTATGAAGTGGCTGGGGCTAGGGATCGCTGTTGGAGTCCTGCTCGGGGCAACATAGTGAGACCTAGTCCCCAAAAAATAGCTGGGCATGGTGGTGCGCACCTGTAACCTCTGCTACCTGGGAAGCTGAGGCTGGGGATTGCTTGAGTCTGTGGTACCCCGGGCAACGTGAGCCTGTGGCTCCATGTGCAAAAATAGCAAGACCTAGTCTCAAAACAAAACAAAAACAAAACTATCAAGAATGAAGGTTAGTGTACGTCAGAAGTATAAGGCAAAGAAGCAGCAAACACAGAGAATGGAATGAAGAGATAACCAACAAAAGGAAAACACTGACAGACTACAAATAAGCACAGACTGGCTGCCCAATGCAAGGATAAGACTGAAAACCTACCAGCATGATTTACCATGTCCCAAGAACACAGTCTCTCCCCCAGTGAAAGGACACTGCCACAGGAAAGAAAGAGACTAATGGACTTAACACAGATTTAATAAACAACAAGAGAAAGGGTGAATGAAGGGGGCGACAGGGGAAGTGGGAGGTATCCCAAAACCATTAACCAATGTAGAGATTTGAAGAATTAAAAAAAAAGAAAAGAAAAAAAGAAGGCTGGTAAAATGATTTCAAAACGTCTTTTTTTTTTTTTTTTTTTTTGCTTAACAGGAAGTTTTTGGGAGACTTTTAGTCTTAAAAAAAAAAAAAGTTTAAGGATGTACTTGCACTTAGACACTAAATAAATATGTCCTAGAAGAAACTATCTATGGGATTATAGGGCACATGCACTAGGTGTCAACAAACTCATCTAGAGCTCCAGATAAAGGCATGGCTAGTAGTACTGGCATAATGGTGGAATGTGATGCCATATAATGTATGTAGACTAAGGAGGTTACAGGAACAGACTAAGAAGTTTGGTTCAAATTCTGCCCTCCCCTTCTTAGCTCTAAGAATTAAAATCAGTAAGACTCCCCCCCTAAACCATAGTAACAAAACTGCAATAATGAATACCAACTTCAAGGGTTAAAGAGAAGATTATATGAGACAAGATACTTATATGGAAACTGGAATCAAGTAAGCATGTAATAAATGTTGACTGAATTTAAGTTAAAAATCACTCCTATAAACAATTATGAAGAACTTGAAGAGGTCACTTATTTCTGATATCATCATATTTTTGGGTGATACTACACAGTGCTGTGGTACTCATGATAGGGGCTCAAAAAGGTCTTAAGACCTTCAGAATGAAGCAGTAATTAAAAGTACAGATCACAGAGTCAAACAGAACTGGGTTTATATAGCTCTTAAAAGCTTCCTGAATTTGACAATTTATATAAGCTAACTCTATTTCAGCTTTCAGACCTGTAAGATGAGGGAAAAATATATTAACTATTTAATAGGCTACTGGAAGAATATATGAGTCATTGTGTACAAGGTTCTCAGCAGGACCTTGGTATACAGCAAGCACTAAATGTCTTCTAGCTGATATCAATATCCTCTTCGTTATTAACACTCTGGAAGAGGAAGGGTCTAAACTTGTGATGTGAGAAAAGTAGCTATTATTAGATCAATGACCAAGGCCAGTTTGAAACTACATATAAATAAGATTACTCATTTAATCAATTCATCATTCCCTAAATTAAAAACCTAAGTAATTAACATTATTATTAATAGCCAAATCTCTGTAGTTATAAATAAGATGTCTCAGCAGTTAAATTTCTTCACAGATCTGCCTTCTTTCTCAGAACTCCAAAGTTACTTAAATTTGGTATAATAATCTATTCTATACAAGTTAAAAGCCCAAAAGAAAATGAAATCACACAATATACCTTTCATTTCCTGGAATAATAATTTCATACAAATAAAATTAATATCAACAAATGTCTCAACTGTAGTTGAAAATCAATAGACAAGAAATTACATTAATTTCCTGTAACTATTATTCTTTTACAATTTAGAAGACAGTACTGTATTTGTGTATATTTATTTAAGTATCACCTGATTCTTCAGCTGATTAAGAGTTTGTCTCAAATTATCCGTTGTTGTTTGGTTACTTTTAAAAAACTCAGCTACTGCTGTATTCAAAATGATTTTATAGTCATCTTTGTTTATATCTTGTAGGCAGGCAAGGTGTTGCAGACAGGCGTCATAATTTCCTGCCTAAAACAAAAACAAACACAAATAAAATTATAGATTATTATACTAATTAAAGTCACAAAATGAGGAATAGTCATATCAATTAAGAAACTATGAAGTCAGTTATATTTTAATCAAAATAGGGAATAAAAGAAATTATGGTTATTTCCTAAATATCAAACTTTAACAGTGATACATGTATACTGCATTTATAGAACACATGTATAGATAGATACTGGTATGAAATATGCCTCTAATCAAATACATATTACAGTAATATATAGGAATATACTGTTAGCAGGGTACAACAGCTAATTCAAGACAGTTAACATGACTCCAAATTTTAATTTCCAGCAAATATACATCAAATACCCATATATAAAGTTTTTCCACTACCTTTATATAACCTGATAATCATGTAAGATTCTTTCATACTGTCAGAGGAATTTTGACAATAAACTTGTTTTTTAAGACTAGGTCTCACTATTTTTGCCTGTGGAACCGCAGGTTCACGTTGCTCAGGATACCACAGACTCAAGCAACCCCTAGCCTCAGCTTCCCAGGTTGCTGGGATTACAAGGGTGTGCTCCCACATCCAGTTATATTTTTTTGGAATGAGGTCTCGCTACGTGCCCCCGGTGGTACTAGAACTGCACTCCCTGGCCCCGGCTGCAGCTTCCTAGGCTGCTGCTTACAGGCATGCACCACCATGCCCGGCCTGACAATAAACTTTTGACTTACCTTTTGAAGCATATTCAAGATTAGAACAGAATAGTGAAGTGAAAAAACTGACCCAGGTATTTACAAATCTCATTCTAAAAGAGTTAAATTTATTGTGAAATAATCCAAACTTGATAGACCAAATTCTTACCGTGAAGGCTTGGAAAGCACTGGAGGACAGCTCCTTTTCCTGATCAGTGATCCCAGAAGGCTGGCCTGTCCCTTCATGTTTTTCTGCCCCCTGATCTGCAAACACACGTTTTACAGTTCTTTAGAAACAAAAGTTAGGCAGTGAATGTGTCTTCAGTTTTCTTCTAAGTGACGTTGCTGAAGTTAAAGCTCTTTCAACTAAAAGAGCCAGGAAGTGTTACAAACAAGTAAGAAGCCATTTCTCTGAAAACCTGAAGAATCGTTGAAGAAAAGGCTGTGGTCAAGCACAATAAAAATCCACCATCACTTGTGTTGGGATTATAGCTCTGTCCATCAGGACATTTGGGCCAAGAATATTGTGATCTGTTAAAATATTAGATCTGCCACCCCAGCAATACATTAAGAATATTCAAGATACTATGCCAGTCCCCCAAAATACAGAAACACTAATTTGATGAGATATAGATATCCCCATATTCACTGCAATAATATTTACAATAACCAAGAACTGGAAACAACCTAAATAGCCCATCAATGGACAAGTGATTAAAAAAAAGATGTGGTATACATACACAATGAAATACTATATAGCAATAAAAAGACAGAACCCTGTCATTTGCAAAAATATGGATTGACCTAGAGAATATTATGCTTAGTGTAGTAAGCCAGACAGTGAATGATAAAGTATGGTTTTACTTACATATGGTGTATATATACAAAGGGGGGGAAAATCAACTAAAAATATAAATAAACTCTGGACTATGGGATTAGTTAGCGGTTACCACAAGAGGAAGGGTAAAGAGTATGGTGGGTAAACCAGGACAAAAACTATATAAATAATGGAAGTAAGTGTTTTGTGGTGAACGTAATGTAGTATATACACAGGTTGATCATCAATGATGCATATCAATAACTTGATACTACCATGCAATATTATATTTCAATTTAAAAACTTGAAAGTTAAATAAGGACAATTTCATTAGCGATATTTTAAGGAATTATAAGAAAAAAAACCTCAAAATGAAGATAAAAAGTAAAGATACATTCAATGTATGTATATATGTGCTACATATGAGTAAGCTATGATTCCTAGACTCACTTTAGCTCCTTAATAGCCTAATATAATAGCTTTAAAATTCTTTCTGACCAGTCCTGTATATTTTTCTAACTATCTTTTATCAACATTCTCCTCAATTTCTACTCTTAAGTTTCCTCCACGTCCCCTTTGCCATAATAATAAAGGTCTTTTGAGAACAAAAAAACAAAAAGCAAAAACGAACAAACAAAAATTGCTTGACCTAGCACAAGGAGAAATATGACAACAAATGTGAAATAAAATGTTATTTTTTTCACTATGAGGCTGAATACATGTCTGTGGGAAAAAATTGCAGTATTTCATTCCCTCTTCAGTGTACCAATCAATAAGAATTGAGTCCTAATAGGGAGGAGGAAAAGTAGTATTTTAATTGAGAAATTTTATCAGTCTTAAGTGTTAAGTAGTTCTTCCTATAGAGAGCCAATCACATTAAGTTTAACTACAAGACTGTCAACTGTCTACACAACCCATCTGTTTTTGTAAAACTTTCAGGTGCATGGTAACAGCAAGGACAAATCCCCTTAAAATGTGCAAAAATGGGATTAAGGATTTCAGAACCCCAGAAAGTAAAGTATTAGTTTAGACTGAAGCAGAATTCTGAATTCATCATCGTATTTTAATAATGAACATAAATAAATTTTAAACATTTCAGGAAACAGAAACCTTCTGCCAAATCTAAAAATATTTAAATCACTTACCTTCTCTCACAGAAGTATATTAAATTTAAGCCAAATGCCCAAAATTCTTATTTTATCACCAAAGTACTTCTATAATTTCTTTTAATCTATAGCCTCTCTAGATTAGATGAAATTCCCATTTCTACATAAATTTCAGAGACCTCAGTTCAAAAGCCTATTACAGCCCTAACCAACCTTTATTTTACCCTCATTCTTTTACTTCAAGATGAAACTTAGATTAAAACACACTTCAATAGGATTAATATTTTAGTGTTCCTTAGCTTTTCTGCACTTTACAAATTTTCTACAAGGAATGGGAATTACTGTAATCAATTTAAAAGTTTTAAAAGCATATTTTTTTTAATAACTGCTGATTTCTTACCAGAGAGCATCTGTACATAATTCCACAGTGTGTCTTTATTTGACCAAAAGTAATCTCCATTACCAATTGAAAGTGTATGTGACCGTTCGTTCAAAAGCTTGACTTTCCTTCTACTCTGGCTCAAAGAATTTGGCTGACCTTCTAGACGTACAGAATTCTTTGATGCACAAACCTTGATGCTCTTTAAGCCAATAGACTTCATTTCTAACCAAGCAAGGGCCTTAAAGTTTGAACACAGTAGAGAAGAAGCACACTGCCTTTCTAAAACTGAGAAATTTCAGTTAACTGAAAGCCCAGGCACATTCCAATACAGAATGTTTACAATTCAAATCTGATTGGAGGAGGATCTTCCACTCAAGCCTCACTTTTTAATGAGGTTCAAGAAAATTTTTTTGTGTGAAAGAAATGTTATGGCCCAAGGAAATCTGCAATTACACTCAAAATACTGAAGTTACCATGTAGCTGAGGTACACACTTCATACAAGGTTTTTGATCCTTCAGTAATGAACCTGACTTATCAAAGCCAATTTCTGAGATAGGTGGCTGCCTGCGGCCCGGGTCCTGGCTCTCGGAGCTCCTTTGCCAGTGGGGAGCGAGGGGGGTCAGGCCTCTCGGGTGAGTCCCCCAGGAGGGGGGACAGGGTGGGGAGAGCAGGCCCCACACGTCAGTAAGTGGCTGCTGATGGGCAATCACTTACAGCCGGCCTGGGCAGTGCAGTGTAGCCCCCAGGCCCTGGAAGCCAGGGGCATGGAAGGGCGAGCGGTGGTCCGGTCGGCCCGCCCCCCGCGCTGGGAGCTTCCGGCACCAAGGAGAGGGGTGGGCCCCTTCCATCTCTCTCTTACTTCTTACTCCAGCTAAACTTCAGAGGAACCAGAATATGCGCAACGCCAACCCCAACATAGAACGGGTGAGGGACCAGGCAAAAGTCCAGCCCACAGGCCTGAGCTGGACACAGCAGATGGACAACCAAGTGAACCAGTGCATGTAAGACCAGAAACACAACCGTAGAGACATGATGTTACCATGCGCACTTCTGCGCTCGCTGGGCCAAGACCCGGGTCTTCATTTCGGAGATATGTTCAAGGAGAGCAACACACCCTCCCCTCATTACGGGAGAGGAGAGGATGATCAAAGAGGGGACAATGGGCCCCATATCAAAACTGCAAACTGAAGTAGAGGAGATGATCTTCAAAGGCCACTGGCAGAAGCCTGAACTCACAGAGAAACTTCTTGACGAATACTGGCTGGGGGCAAGACCCCCTAAGTCTGACACCAGAGCCATAAGGATAAGCGGCAAAGTGATGGAGATGGGATTGGATTGGAGAGGACGGCCTGCAGCAAGAAAACATGGACAGATCACAAACGAATATAACCTGGC
>PVHY01024025.1:0-20184 GCA_004024945.1 Uropsilus gracilis
GGGGGGGCGCGGATGTTATCTTTTGAGGTCGGTAGAATTTTTCACCAGCCTGGGACGCCTGGGCAGCGTAGCGTCATTAGGGATATTTATTGCGTTCCGTAGTCTCAGTCCAGAGTTAAGTCTGTACCTTGAGTTCATTTTCAAGTTACCCAGCGGGCTCTTCTTGTCTCCCACTGATCTCGCAGCTGGTGGCAGCAGGGAGGGTTCTCTTTCCTGCCAGTCACTTGGGCGGGGCTGCCGTTGGGTTGCTGTGGGGAAAGAGGCGGCGGAGTAGGCGAAGCCGCCCTGCGGGCTCGCTGTGGGTTTGGCGCAGGCGGTCTGGGGTGGTGGCTTAGAGCGGTGTCTCAGCGCCTGTTCGTGAGCAGCGGGAGGACATGTCCTTTTCCTGTGCAGGAGGGGTCAGTACTTAAGCTCCGGAAGTGAATCCACGTTCCCATTGACTTGTGAACTGATGGAGGTTACAAAAAATGCAGATTTTTCCCAGAGAAATTACGTAGAATAATGGAATATTGACTTTATTTCTAGAAATGCTTGAAATTTGTATCGATGGGGATGTGTTTTACTGCCCTTCTCCCTGATAGTGGAATACTTTGCACTTTATGTTTAATTGATGTTATTAATGAGATTTTTCCACGTAAACAACTAAATGAATGAATTTGTGGTAATTTTGTATCAATGTTTTGGGGATTGTAGAGACGTTAGATATTCCTCAGTTGGGGTAATTGTCTTGCATCCTTATCTCTTATCATGATCTGTTTTTCTTCACACAGTGTTATAGTTTTGCTGCCGGACTCCTCCCTCCCTCCCCCCACCCCATCAGGATGATATGAGACTTGAAAGAAGACGATGCATACAGGTGACTCAAGTTTTGAAATACAGTAAAACTATGGCTGAGAGGATGTGGGCGCTGGTGCTGTCGAGTGAATGGGGGCGCTGGCTAGTAACCAGCCTTAGCGCGGTCATTGTTCTGATCGCTGAATGCAGGGATCGCTGGGGGATGTTAAACTTCGGTTATCGGTGACTGCAAGTGATGTTAACAAACATGCAGCCTCCTGATTGCTAGTCCTTGCCCTTTTCGAAAGTGGATTTTTGGATGACACTGAGAACCGAGGTATGCCTGAGAAAAACAAAATGTTCACCTTTATGGTGGAATGCATTGTTGCCTCAAATCCTATAAAGGCATAGGAAGTAGATATTGACTTAAATTAAAATGGTCGCACCCTTACATAACGGTTCCTTTAAAAAAAATGTGGTTTGGGATTTTGTGTCTTTCTTGTTTCCTCCCTTCTCCCCCTCCCTCTGTCTTCCCCCTTCTTCATCCTTTTGTCATTTGTCTTTATAGAGGAGAAATAATATAATAACATTTTGAAAGAATAATTGATTGTGTTATAATTTGCAAGACTCAGCGACTGTTGCATCTGTGTCGAAACTCTTGAAAGTAATGTTGTAGCTAACAGCTAAAGCGCCCTTAGCCTTTAAGCATGTGCGCGCTTCAGTCAGGCCGACTTGAGGTCTTGGGTTGTTGAACCAAGTGGCTTATGGCCTATGTTTATTTATTTGAATGCCTACTTGATCGCATTTACAACCTGAAAATGTGTTTTTAACTGGGAAAGTGGTTGCGTTATTCTGAATAGATACTTGATTCCCTTAACGATGTAGCTGTGCTCGTTTGTTTTTGGTGATCTTTGGTTTTGAGAAGGAAAAACCATCTTTGCTTTAGAAAGTGGGATTTACCAAACGCGTCTCCGTGTGTCACTGGGTATGAAGACGTGCTTGGCTTTCCTTCCGTGCGAGTTCACGGCAGCTCGCCTAGTAGTTTGCTTTCCTGGAGGTGGTGCTCCCTGCAGGGAAGGCGGCTCAGGCTAGTCCCCCGCCTCTGTCCATGCCGGCCAGGCGCTCACTGCGCGTCGGGGAGGCCGTCGACTGCCCATCTAAGCAGCCGATCAACCTCCTGGTGTGGAGACCGGGCGGCACTGTCCGAGAGGAACCCGTAGGACTGGCCCGGACCCCTTCAGACTGTTGCAGATGTCCGAGTTCGCCCTTTCGGTGCAGGCAGTTTCTCAGCACTTGTCAGCTCCCGGCTTGCGCCCTGGGCGCTGGACCCGCAGCCTGCATCCTAGGTGGCTGCCCGCTGCGGCCACGCTCCCCTGAGGTGGGCACAGGGCGGCGTTTGGGGCAGCTCAGAGATCTGTCCGTGGATACTGATGATTTTCCCTCATGGGATTTTGAGGAGGCAGATCTGCACTTCTGTCTCCAGCTTACGTGGTCTGGAGACCAAGGACTGCCACATAGCTCTTCTTCCCAAAAGGCCTGGGGAGTCTGAAGGGCTGCCGCCGTCCCAAAGGTCACGGGCTGCCTTGTGAATCTGAGAACACCGAACGTTGGCCCGAGCCTGGATTTGCCGTGGGACGCAGCTTCTCTTAGCCACGTGCTCCCACACGCTGTGCGCCCCTTGTTGGCTTACCAGGGGAGAAACTCAGAGGATGGTCCGGCTCTCTCCCCTGCATGTGGAGCTGTTGGTGTTTTTCCGTTCCAGCGGTTTGACGGTTAATAACTGCTTCCGACTAGGAAAGGATCCGATTTCATGACCGCCGTTAATGCGGCCGTTGGCTTTTATAACACCGTGCAGTTCCTCCTCCAGCCGGCAGGCTTCTGGACACGTGCGCGCGCGAAGGAGCGCCATCCGTGGGACTGACTCCTGGACTCCCCGTGTGGCCCAGGCGCCCACGCGCGGGCGTTGCGGGTTGGCTGCGCGCTGCTCCAGCTCGCGGCCTCCGCTTAGAGGCCCGGGCGGGGGCAGGAAGGACACCGCGGCGGGCACCGCCTGCCCGACTGGCCTTTGCAGAGCGCGCGTTGAGTCGCAGACTCCGACTGAGCACCCAGCCGGCCTACACGCTGCTGCCGGGCCGGTGCTTGTGCGTGTCCACGTTTCCCTTGTTTGATGTGATTGTGTGTGAAACGAGGCTCGTTTCTGGTTTCCGGAGAGTCGTCGGTGACATGTTCGGCTAACACCTGCTTTGTCCTGGCCGGGTTCTGTACGGGTGCTCTGCCACCAGGGTCCCGGGGCCCAGGCTCTAGCAACCCCGGGGACAGCTAGGCCAACAGAGAGGCCGTTGGAGGCTGGGGTGAGCGTTTATTAGGACTTAACTTTTGAATTCAGGCATTTATTAGCGTTACGTGGAGAATGCCCTGGGTAGCAGCATTCTGAAGGATGGCTCTGCCTGACATCCGCGCGCTGGTGTTGGAATCTTCGTTTCTGCCCCCCTCTTCCTCCAGAGCTGGCCTCTCCTGCACACACATCCTCCCTTGGGTGGTGCGGAGCCCCATTCTGCCCAAGCACACTGTCGTCCCGGGCGCCTCGGAGCATTCTCTACCCCTTGGTGTTTGGATGTAACCTGGTGTGGTTTCTCTGAGCTGTGGGGTTGCTTGCGGCCTAAACTCAGGAAGTGCGCTGCCTCAGAGATGACTGTGCCAGTCACATCAAGGGCGGTTTGCTTTTTCCACTTTATTCGGTACTGGCCCTTCCTTCCCTTTTCTTCATGCTCGTTAATACCCAGTGGCAGAGCATTTGGGGAAAGTATCGGATACAGTAGTGGATACCATCTTTGTTTTGTTTACATAAGCTTCTTTAACAACTGAAATCGTGTTTTAGTAGTTCTAGAATGTACTGAAATATAACTCCTTGACATTAGAAATACAGTTCAGACTATGCTGATTTATTCATTTTGTCTTTGCCCTATTTCTCACATATATGAATTAATGTGCTTAAAACCATTTGTGTGGGGGGCCGGGTTTTAAATTAACAAACTTTTGTTTTAAAATGAGTTTTTATGGGCACAAGTTTGCTTGCTTCCGTTACCATGGGGTATGGCATGGGATATGGCATTATTACAGAATAATTGGAATAGCTGGAAATCACACCTGTAACTTGAAAAAAATCCCATTCATGCAGGATGCATCAGGAACTTGAGGGGTTTGTACTTTTTGCTCTTGTGTTTTTACTTGTTCTTCTTGCTTATTAGATGTTACATAGTCACTGAAAAAAAGCTGGAACTGAATGAGAACGTAAATAGAAGGAGTAACCCCTAAGACCTGTCCCCTGTGCTATTGTGTGTTCCTTTCCACTTTTGTTTCCTGCTGTTTTTGAGATCATCCTGAATCATCACTCAGATTGGTGTGCTTGGGTAGAGTCTGTTTTATATTGCTTGTATTTTCTCTTTTATTGCATGGGAAGACATGACTGCTTCCCATGTCATCAAAAACTCATGTCACTTTGAAATTGGAGTAAATCCAGAGTTTCAGAACTACAACTATAGTTTTTGAGAGTAACTTTAGAAACTATTTTAAAGTGTGCCAATTTGAGACTTTTTTAATGGTATGAGCTTTTCGTAGTTAGAGATCTCCTATTACGTAGGATTTTCCCCCCTACTTTTCACTTTTTTAAAAAGCACTAACATCAGTGCATAAACTTTTGGTTGCATTTTAAGTTGTTTTCTCATATTTGAGTCTTTGGAATTTAAGTATTAGGTTATATAGGATTTTGAATATTTTTGATACCCTTGATAGTTTTCAGAAAGCCCTTTTTGAAGCGAGAGAGAACCATGTATTTATGGAAAAGATGATAGAAAACCTGAGGTTAGTTGCAATTACAGATTTACATTTCCTAGACAGTAGTACCTTTATTGAAGACCCAGGTAAGGGCATGTAGATACATAATCATTATTGTAGATTTTAGGATACTTAGTAAATGTATCTCCAAAAGAATCTGTCAGTTCTGGGGTGATAGCAACACAACATAGTATCCAGGGGGAATCTCCACAAATACCCCCCCCCCCAAACAGGGTAACTAGGATAGCAAAACCAGGGCTCTTTGGACACCTTTTGCAAGACTAGGCAAACAGTATCGCCTGATCTCCCCAGCCCAAACAAGTGAATGGATGGGGACAAATATTTAAGAATTTTAAGACCTGTCTAATGTCAGCGTTGGCTAGAAGGATGCAGAAGGAAACAGCAGGATCTCTGGCAGTCCTGAGAGCTGGAGGATTGCAGGATGGCCAACAGAGATGCCCTAGAAAATGCCAAGCGAGTTTGAGAACTGCAGTAGAAACTGAGAGGCTTTGAGACTTCAGGACGCGAGAGACCCACCGTGTGTTCCGAAGGAGGCTGGAGCCTTCTGCTTCCTATGACGTTTCGAAGTGAACCCGTTGTAGCTCCCATTCTGGCCAAGAGTCCTCACTAAGGAGTCTAGATGGAGCATGATGGAGACAGCTGGGGAAGGGAAAAAGGCAAAAGGTCAGGTAAAGTGGGGGAGAGGAAAGCACTGGGATCCGCCTTCCTGAGACTCTAGTGTGATATTTATTCTTCATGGAAATGGAAGTGGACTCTCGTTGAAGTTGAAAAAGCTACTTGTTTTCCAGGTTGTTTTAACATGAAAATGAGCAACAGTAGTAGTCAGATTCCTCAGTTTTTGTAAGAAAAGGGAATAAGAAGAATAATACTGCTACCTACACTAAGAGCATGCCAGTATGAAATACCCATAAAACAAATGAAGACTACCCCTTAATGTTCCAAACTGAACACAGTGAAAATGTTAAATGACACAAATATGAAGGAAAATGACACAAATATGAAAGAGCAACATAAATCTGAATAAGGAAAACTTGGAAATGTGATAACTAAGGAAAGGGAAAGAAAGAAAAGAAAAACTCATTTTAAAACTGAAGCCTAGCCAGGCATGGTGGCACGTGCCTGTAAGCTTCAGCCTATGAAGCGGCTGGGGCTAGGGATCGCGGTTCGAGTCCCGATTGGGGCAACACAGCGAGACCTAGTCCCAAAAAATAGCTGGGCATGTAATCCCAGCTACCTGGGAAGCTGAGGCTGGGAATTGCTTTAGTCTGTGGTACCCTGGGCAACATGAACCTGCAATTCCATGGGCAAAAGTAGTGAGACCTAGTTTCAACAACAACAACAAAAATTGGAAGGACTATAGATTATTTCTTCAAAGGATGAATAGGAGGAAAAATTCGAAACAGAAATGAATTGAGGAAAAATAAAAATTCTGGAGAGTGTGAGAGTTATAAACACAGGCAAAGTTGCATCTACATGAAAATAATGAGTTCTTGAGAAGAACTAAAATAATAACTACTAATTATAACTCAAATTTCCTGGAATTAAAGAATTTTTTTCCATACATTTGGAAATGTCTTCTTGAGTACATGGCTAAACTGATGCAGAAATGACCTGTGTGTGGATATATTGGGCTTTGAAGAAAGCTTTTGGGCTATCAAAGCAGAACCAAGTCACTAGGAACTGAGAAGAATATTAGGTGATTGATGATGTCAGCAACATCAGGAGTTTTATATCCAGCTAAACTGTCTTAAGTGTAGTGGCAGGCAAAATGTTAGGAACACAGTATGAATTGGGGGCTGTTGTTTCTGTGGACACTTTTTAAGGAATTTACCAAGAAGAAATGCTGGCGGTCGAAAAGGCTGTTAGGGGAGCATTAGATACTTATGGAACTTAAACTAAATGATTGGTATGAGTGCGTGTAGCATGGTTTTATTCTTTGCAGTGAAGCTTATAGTACATGTAATAAAAAAAAAAATCAAAATTGCTGGTGGCTTCATAGCCATTAAAAGAAAGTAGAAGAATATCACTTCACATCAGATCCTTGGACAAGGCAGGGGAGAGAGGAGGGGTTACTAGTTCAATTTCTGTGATGTTCTTTAAGTAGGGAGAATCCATAGGTCATATAGTCTTTTTCACCCCTATGCACATGGTGAAAAGAAGGGAGAATAGAAGTGGTTTTGAGTATGATGTAAGTACATTCATTTAAAGGTAACCGTGGCAGCAGCATACACAGCTGTTTTCCTTGGGGGACAAGAAGCATAATTTGGTGATAGCCTCTCACAGTCCGTGTGCTGCAGACTGCATCCTTAGCACACGCCAGTAGATGTGCTGTGCTGTTACTACTAATATCATCTTTTCCATTTGTCGCCATACTTGCAGCGTCTATTTTCTTAAATGTCCCTTTTGATGAATTGATATGTCGTCTTAAATTACATGTTATGACTCAAATTCTATTTGTTCTGCCTATATTATTAGAGTCAATTCAAATCCATATCTCATTTACATAATTTGAAACTGCTGTCGAAGGACTTTTATTTATTAGGCATTGGCATTAAGCTGACTTTTCCACTTATCTGCCATTACTTCATGGCCTATGATTTGGACTCTGGAATGATTGAGAAAGGGTTTGCAGGAACAGGGTGGATAAGGAAAAATTATGACAGGGACAAAGGGCTTTTCTGGGAACCAAGGCTGGCTGTTTCCACATTAATGGACTTGAAATAATTGCATAGCATTCACCATTTTTTTCTTTTTTTTTGAGACTGGGTCTTGCTGTGTTGCCTGTGGAACCACAGGCTCACATTGCCCGGGGTACCACGGACTCAAGCAATCCCTAAGCCTCAGCTTCCCAGGTAGCTGGGATTATGCGCCACTGCGCCCAACTATTTTCTTTTGGAACTAGGTCTCGCTACACTGCCTCGAGCGGGACTTGAACTGCCTATTCCCAGGTGTGGCTTCCTAGACCTGCCGCTTACAGGCATGCGCCACCATACCCGGCCTAGTATTCACTCTTACCTGAATATAATAGGAAAACATTTTGTTGTGGCTATGCACCTTTATAATTGAAAGATATCTGGGGGATAAAAGTACTAAAAATAAGAAAAGATATCTAAAACACTCAAGATCTCCCTCTTTTCATGTTCAAAATCATGACAGTTTGCACTTTTTCCTTTCTTTGAGGACTGAGAATTTTTCCTGCCCCTCCACTTTTGTGAAGTGTGTGTGTTTGTAAACGTTCCTTAAAACATAATTTTCATACCATAACTTTGATTTTGAGTAAATTTGAGTTTCTAATGAATATAAAAATGTAGTTCTGTAGACACCATCAGAATGCCGTGTATATTTTTTAACTAAAAATCCAGTTTCAGAACTTAATGTGAAGAAAAAGTCACCAGGATTCCTCACATTCAGAGACCACATCACCAGTATTTTAGGGAATGCTGCCTATTAGTTTATATGTGTGTGATTCCTTCAGACACATAATTTACAGCACCAAGTTGGGGTTATATTTTTACTTATTATAGACGTCTTTTAAATGTAGACATTTCTCTGTCAGTATTTTATGAACTTTTTTAAGTGTTTTTTTTTAACAGCCTCATTTAGAATGGCTAGTCTACAAATCAGTTACTGTTTTACTTGTTCCTCATTGTTTCTAATTCATAAATAATGTTTAAGTAAGAACATTACTGTGGCAATCTTGGTGTTCATCTTTCATTTATTGCCACTGGAGGTTGCAGTTGTTGATTTTAAAGATTTTCGATACATATTTTCAAAGTACAACTTAGGTCTCTGCCAACTAGGCATCAGAATTTTCCCACACTGTGGAATTTAAAAATTGTCACATACTTAAAATGCTAGTCAAGATTATAGATATTAATTTGCATTTGTTGGACTACTGGTGAGGCTGAGTATGTTTATGTCATTCGTACCTTCTCTGAATTTCCTTCTAATCTTTTTGGCTGCTGTTTCTCTTATGGTTTTTTATTTTATGGTGTTCCTCTCTGCATTCTCACTGCCGAGAGCAGCTGTAAAGGGTTGACATCTCCTCGCTCATTCCCTCTCAGTGGTCAGCGGAGCGACCTGGTGGGGGGGGGGGTGCAGAGCGTGCCAGGAGAGGGCAGTGCCAGGACCCACGCCCAGTCTCCACCCCAGCGCCCCCACTCAGGTGCAGCCCTCTCCTGTTCACATGTGTGCTTCCTGTTCACATGTGTGCCTTAGTTTTGCTCAGTGTCATTGATAGAGGAAGTTTGAAGATTCTCTGTGGGAGACTCGGCCTTCTCCGTGAGTGTGGTGTCTGGGACATCATTCACAGAGTCTCCAGTATCTGCAGAACAAGTGAGAACAAATTCATTAACCATCCGTTGATGGTGGTGACCTTTCATTTGTGCATTGTGTTTCCCCTTTTAAAGGGGCTCCCAAGGGCTTCGCAAAGAATTTACTCTGGGGTCTTTGATAAGATACGATGCGCTTAATCTGTATTAGCTCTTCTGCAAAGTGCGGAGTAATTATCCGCTCAAGACAGGGGAAATGTGTTCCAAGCCAAGCAGGCAGGGGCCGTGAGGACGCGTGCTCGTGACAGCTTACTTGAAAGTAGATTCAAGGGAGAGGAAATACTCGCTTTTCTATAATTTCAGACCTTGCCGATGCACTTGTTGATTCCTGCGTGTCTTAGATTTCAACATTAATGCTGTGCTGCTTTGAATGTAAATGTGAGGAAATAGCAGGGCGTGTAGTTCACGTAGTTTTGTGCATGTATTTTCAACCTACCGTTCACTCAGTCGCTTTTCAGTTAGGGTGACACATTTAAAATAAAATGACGACTTGTTCATGATTTAAAAAGAAGAGGAAAAATACTTTTGTCTCAGGACTGATTTAAGGGGCTTGACTTTTGGTCGTGCTAGGAAGTGGCTAGAACTGACCGTTGCTGAAAAGACCGTCTGACCAGATTCTGGTGCACTTTAAGATCTTTGGGAAGGAAGAGCGGAGCTGGGGAAGCTGACTGGCAGGGCTGCGGCCCTGCTGGCTGCACCTGTGTGGCGGTGTCACTGGAGCCCGCCGGGCCGTGTTCGGGGTGCGGCCTGCCCAGGGCTGGTCTGCTCTGCGCCGCTGGCGCTGGGCCTCTGCTTCCTTGGACCTCTGCAATTCGTCAGGCTGCTTCTGGGGTCTTCTGGGGACTGTGGACTGGTGTTCCCAGCCGACAGAGGGCTTTAGGCTTTAGACGCTCCCCCAGCCCCGCGAGCCGAGCCGCTCGGGCCCTGTTGGTTCTTTCTGCTGCGGGGCGTCTTCAAGGACCCTAGGCATCCTCCAGCGGGGCCTGTGTCTCCACGTCCCTGTTCACTGCTAGCTCTGCTGCTGCGTGTTTAGCGCTTGGTGCCGCTCTTGGGCTCCCGAGGATTTCCTGCCTCTGCCCACGTGTAGTCTCCCACTGGCGCTGCCCAGGTGAGAAGCAGTTTGGTGGAGTCCACCGCTGCCCTGCGGTGCTGCCTTGTGGGCCACGTGGCCTCTGTGGGCAAGTGCTGTTTCTTTGCGGGGCCGGGGGACACACCCTTGCCGTCCCCTCCTCCGGGGTGGACACAGGGCCAGCCCTTGTCACCTTGATTTCAGCTGTCTTGGGGGGGAGCTTACCTCTCTCAGACGCTTCCCACCCAGACTCACTTTCAAGTGAATTTTTTGTATTCGTTTCTTAAACACACCTCATGCGTGTGTTACGATCTGTCCACCTGTTTTTGGACATCGAAGCGAAAATGCTTAATGCAGTGTGACAGGCGAAGATGCTTAAGATGAAACTGCCCTGTTCCCCTGCCTTGGTAAGTAAGCACAGTATTAAAAAGGGTTTTAGCCCAAAGTTAATTTGCAAGAGTCATTTTCGTTTTAGCTAGATACAGTGTCTAGCTAAGTAAGGACTTGGTCAGTTAACTGCTGTATTTCATGGTACCTGGATGAGGGAGCAGAAGCCCATCTGTTACCTAACAGCGTGAGTCCGTCACCTTCTAGGTGTCTTTTGTTTTGGGAGGGAGGGAGGGAGGGAGGGAGGAAGAGGGTCAGAATGGGAGTTAGTTGATCCCCATTACTGAAGAACAGTCCCACGCAAGATCAGACAGTTGAGGTTTAATCTGCATGTGAGCAGAAGCCCCCCTCTGTGTTTCTGAGCAGGCTTCTGAGAAGAGGGAGAACAACAACAGGTCCGTCCTGAAAGAGGGAGTCACCCAGGTGTGTGCACCAGCGGACTCCTGTGAGAGATGCTGACTATTAGGAGTTTGGCCAAAGTAGTTGCTCAGCGTTTCTTGATACTTTTCCGGATTAGATAACTTCAGGTCCAAAAAGGAGATGCATTACTGCCTGACGCTTCAAACCTAGAGAGCTAGATGGTATTTCCCCCTAGAATGCAAAATTAATGGTGCAGTGTGACTTGTCATTTCAGTTACTCTTGGGTGGTTTTATTTATCAGCATAGTAATTCTGTTACACATCGAGAGGGTAGAGGCTGTTGATGTATCTTGAGTTGAGCATCACCAGCCACAAGTGAGAAGTTAGTTATTGTTTTTTTTTTTTCTTTTTAATAGAGACAGGATAATTGGAGTTTCTGTATTGAAAGAAACAGTTTATGATTAATTGTGTGTCTGGAGAACTTTCCTAGGAATTCTCAAGTATGTGTTTTATGTAATGATTTTAATTTTAGTCTGTTAACTATTTTTAAACATTTAAATCTTTAACTTCTGATTCTAAGAGTAGTAGTACGCATTGATACTTTCCTAAACTCCACAATTTAAGTAGCTTTAAAAAGAATTGATGATACGCTAAACAGTTTAAATTTGGGGTGTTTTTTCCTAGAGCATCTGTTGCCAGGCAGATGATGTTTCCTTGTGTCTCAAGGCCCCAGAGGAAAGTAAGAGTGCCAGGTTGTAATTTTTCCTTCTTCAAGGATAGGAAAATTTTGTGATAGGAAGAATGTTCAGAGAAAACAGTCCTTGTTTACACGGAAAACACCCTACTTGCTACTGTAGTTGAAAGGCAGACGGAGTTGAGATCGCATTGCCCATTCAGAGAGCATGATAAGGGGACTTGAACCCAGGACAGCTTAGCAGTGCAGCCAGTGCGTGGGTGGGCTGTGGGCGACATGGGCTGACATCGCCCCCTTTCCTTTATCTTGAGGAAGGAACTGAGGTAGGTTCGCAAGGGCTCTAAGTTCAGAAACACAGCAAATGAGAGCTAAACTTTGAGGTAAACTGAATTTGAGTCTGTCTGGCAAGGATTAATTTCCAGCTTTGCGTTAGAGAGTGATTTCCAGGCCCGCCTTACACCATGGTCAGAGGCTGCCATGGCAGGTGAGGGCAGATGGGATGGTTCTGAGCGCATCACTTCTGTTCAGGTACATGCTTACACGAACAACATGCTGGGAGAGTTACCGATTCATATTACAAGGTACTTTGGGATGGCTTTTGATTTTTCATAGGATCTCCATCTTATGCACAATTCAATAATTTGGTTTGTTTGTTTATAGAGGGAAGGTTTAGTATTGTGTGATCTTTAAGATTTCCTCTAGCTTTAGAGTTGGGTTATCGAGCCCCTTCTTTCTCTAAAAAAACAGAGTGGTTTGATTTCCTTGGCTTCTAAATGGTTTTCACCCAGAATTCCTAAGTAGAGAGAACATGAGAAGAAATTAAAAAAGCAGGTGTGGGTGGTGGGTACTTGAAGATGTGAAAAAAAGTAGCTTCAGTTTTCTTAAGGGAGAAGAGAATTTTCAGTGGTAGGTTATATGAGACCGACATTCTGTTTTCTCTGAATCTGGTTCTTAAAATCTGCTCTGTGTCTTAATTCATTTTTTTTTTTTTACAAATGTAGAAAGCTTTTCTGGAGACATTTACAGACATTCTATGGAAAAAATTATTTAAGAATCACTTCTCCTTGGTGTGGGATGAAACTGTACTCCATTTAGAAGGAGATAATTGCGGGGATAGATGGGACAAGTTGATCTATTTTAAAATAAAATTGTATCTTCTATAAAGATACAATTATAAGGCACAAATGGGAACTGTGTCTCCTTGACATGTTTCAAAGCATTTCTCTGAATATGAGATTAAAGAAATTCTCTCAACCACTAAAATTGTCAGACACTGATGTTCAAAAAAAAAAAAAAAAGTCTTTGTAGTTGTTAGTATATACTGACAGAAATTTTTTGTTTTATTCATTATTAGAACATTTACATATGAATGTAATGTATGATGTATGTGTTACTATGCTTACATCTTAGTTGAAATTGGTTCCAGGATATGAATAGTATTTATGTGGTCCCAGTTTGCTTATGTTCAGCCATATTGGTTAATGCCTAATTTGGTTTTTATTATTCTAAAATCATTTTTGAAATTTTATCATTAACATGCCATCATTAAAGACCTGTTTTTCGCTCCAGCCTGATAAGTCATAGGACTTCTCTTGAGCCATGCCAACTGTTAGGCTCCCCTTTTAGTCTTTCTGTGGTAGAATAAAAATGCTCTGTAGGAATTTTCTCAAATGCAATGTTTGGGAATTGTTGGAATGTATGGAAGGACATTTACGTAATGTTGCTTTTGAATAGGTGTGGGGCCTTGAAACGGTCATCGTGGCTCCGGTTAGGAAAAACTGCTGTATAAAAAGTTACAATTACAGCAGCTGCACTAACGGTATTCTGTGTTGCCATTAGAGTGCCCGGGGAGTGGAAAGTGGTATCCTTCTAAACCCTTCGGGGTTGCTGCTAAGTTTGCGCTAAACCTGAAAGTGTTAACGGCAACTTGAAAATGTGACAAAGCTCGATTTCATTTCTTGTTTATTGCTTGTTTTCCTATTGGACAATGGCACGTAGCTCTGCCCTGGCAACTAAACGAGGCTATCTGCATACCCCGCTCTGATTGGCTAGCGCGCCGCCGGCGCGGTCCAATCGCGCGGCGTGGGCTCGGTGGTAGGCTATGCTAATGAGCCGCTGTTGCTGGGGTCGGCGGCCGCGCCGGCCGAGCTGCGCCTGGCGTCGCGGGAGCGGCGCTGCGTGGGGTGTGCCGGGCGGAGCCGCCGCGCTTCCCACTCGCTGCGGGCAGGCGGACGGCGGAGCCGAGGCTGGAGACCAGGGCTCAGTCGCTCTGCTAAGCAAGCACCTGTAGCCGAGAGCAGGTTGCGTAGGGTCGCCAAGTGCCGTCCACACAGAAGGGGAGAGGCCAGCCTTGTCCCCGAAAAGAGGGCTCGGGCAGCTGCGCTGTGCATAGGTTCTCAACCACCCCACGCAGTAAAATCCACCATTTCCTTCCAGGTTGGAAGTGGCGTCTTTGTAACGAGTGGCATCGTTGGCGCTTCTCGTGATCTTGGTCTCCTATAAAGGTGCATGCTTATTGCACACATCGATGGGTGCGGGCTTTGGGGTAGGGTCTGCCTTGTGCCGCCCGTGCGGTCTAGTAACCGGGAGCGTCAAGGTGAGCCCTGGTCGTGCCCTCCTGCTCTCCTGGAAGACCAGGCGACGCCGCGCTCTCTGTCAGTGTTAGGTCCTCACATGTAAATCATGTTGTGATGACGGCTGCGCTCTATCAGCTTGGCTCTTTGCGGCGCTTTCGGAGGGCAGCTTGTGCCGGAGACCCAAATCCCAGCGCGAGGTGACCACCTGCTAGGGCGACAGCCGCCGAGAGAGAGCCGTGCGGGTTTATCCGGGAGACTGCAGGGAAAAGCCATCACCAGGCTTCTTGAGGGTGGGAACAGAAAGTAGACTGAAGAGCTGAGCCAAGCCTGAAGAGGAAGTCGGCGGGGCTTCCGTGAAGGTTTAAATATGCCTCGGGACTCAGTAGCTGGACAGTGAGAGGAAGAAAGAACGAACTTGCGGTGCCTGTGAATAACAGATCACAGGGGATCCGAAGCACCATTCCTGATACTAGCTGTTGGCTGTAGGTGACCCAGGCTGGCCGAGTCCTGCAGGGTCTTAGATGTTCTCGAGCTTGGGCGTCCAAGCAGGCCGGTCTCTGTCTGTCTGTCTTTCTGTCTCTCTCTCTGTCTGTCTCTCTCTGTCTCTGTCTGTCTCTGTCTGTCTCTCTCTGTCTCTGTCTGTCTCTCTCTGTCTGTCTGTCTCTGTCTCTCTCTGTCTCTGTCTGTCTGTCTCTGTCTCTGTCTCTGTCTGTCTCTGTCTGTCTCTCTCTGTCTCTGTCTGTCTCTGTCTGTCTCTCTCTGTCTCTGTCTGTCTCTGTCTCTGTCTGTCTCTGTCTGTCTCTCTGTCTCTTTCTGTCTCTCTTTCAGCAGTAGAGCTGCTGCTTGACTGTCTGGGCTCGCTCTTTGGTGCAGGGTCATGAGTTTTCAGAGTTTTGACCCTTCCGCCGTTAGCCGCTATGGCCAGCACCTGTGGGCTTGCGCCCTCCCGGCGACTCTGCATGCCTGGCCTGGTGGGTGTGCGCATGTGAGTGGGCGCACAAGGGCCTAGAAGGAGGCGACCAAAGGGTGGCCTCACTCTGGGGGCAGGGTGAGGAGAGCAGGGAGATGGTGCCAGCAGGAGAACAGGGAGAAGGCAAGAAAGAGGCCAGAGGAAGAGCATGTAAAGATTCTTGGGGGCCTGGGGGGGGCTCCGTGCCTCCCAGCCCTCCTGGCTCTACCCTGCCCTGCCCATCTGGTGCTTGCGGTACATTTGACTTTTCTTCATTTGGTTGTAGCTTTTTGCTTTGCGTGGCTGTTGGCTAAAGCAAAGGCCCTTTTCTTTTCATCCTTCCCTCTTGGCGTGAAGCCTTGAGTCATGGGATGACACCAAGTGTCATGGTGAATTTGGACGTCTGTTCCTAACATTGTTCCGTAAAAAGTTAACCCCTTTAATTGTTTCGGCCTTTTTTCAAGGCCCTTAGTTAATGAGAATGAAAGATAAACCTTCTCAGCCTTTGGTTATTTGTATTTCCCTAGGTGCATATTCGGAAACCCGTGTTCAGAAACCCTTCTTGCCACCCCATAGTCAGAGTTCCGGATGCCTGTGCTCAGGAGATCTGTGAATTAGTGGAGAAGGGTCAGATTCTCTGAAGGTGGCAGAGTCTTCTTGTTAAAGAGAGGTGGGACTTCAGAAGAGGGGACAATCGTTTGCGGATTGGATTTCAGAAGAGTCTTGGTTCAAGTGACATTTCACTGACCTTGGGCAGTGGATTGAAAATTAACAGGTGATTGTTGTCAGGCATGGAGGGAGACGTCTCTCCTGGTTGAAGGTAGAGGCCTGTCTAGAAGCCTCAATTCAGCAAGGGAGGGTGTGCTTCGCAACAAGGGCCTTAGACAGTGGCCAGCACAGATTTTGAAGTTTTTCTTATAAAAAGTAGGGGATTTTAGAATTCTAACAGTTTCCTTGTAAACTATAAAAAGCAGCAGTTTTTTGTTATGCTTTTTATGAATGTTTACAAATTATAAAATAGATTTCAAGTTTAGAGTATGAAAATATAATACTGACTAATTTTGAGGTATTTAGTCCTTAGCAGCGGGAAGGCTTGTTGCTGTCTCTTGCGATGGGATATGCTGTAAGAAGTAGCCTGGGAATGAGGGGCAGTGTTTGTAAAGTGTCAGGTGTGAATGGGTTTTTACATTTTTTTATTTATAGATTTACTGTGTGACAGTTGGCATGCAGTGTCTGTACATGTTTGAAGTGTATGTGCTGGTGTGTTTTGTGTTACCCGTGAAAGGCTAGGTTATCCACCCTCACGGGCCAGGTTTCCACGTGCTGCTTCGGAATTTTGCTTCCTGTTCTTTTCCTCCCTGCCTCCTCCCGGTCACTGATCTGCTTCCTGTCGTTATGCATTACCTACCCTTTCCAGGGTACACGCAATAGAACGTGTTATCTTTTATCTGGCTCTTTCCACTTAGCACAAGCACTTTGAGATTCATCCATGTTCTAGCACATATCAGCAGTTCGTATCTTCTGTGACTACAGCACTTCGTGGTGTAGCTGTCTTCACGTCGATCTGGTTGCCTGTTGAAAGGACACAGCTTCCTGTGCTGTGAATATTAACGTCCGGGTCTTTGTGGTATGAGTGTGCTTTTACTAGTGTTGAGTAGTCACCTACGTGGAATGACTGGATCGTGTGGCAGGTGTATGCTCCACTTTTTAGGAAACTACTAAATTGTTTTCTTAAGTGATTGTGCCAGTTCAGTTTCTACCAGCATTGTGGTAGAGTTCAGTACCTCCGCATTTTGCTGTATTTTGGTGTGCTTATTCTATTAATTTTAGCTATTCGAACAGGTGTGTAGTGCATCTCATTCCATTTCCCAGTGATTGATGGTGTTGAACATCTCTACATGTGTTTATTTGCTCTGTGCATGTCATTGGTGAAATGTTTTTGTTTAATTGCACTTTGAGAATTCTTTATTTTGGATCAAAGTCCTTTGTCAGATATTTAACTTGCAGAGATTTTCTTCTCACTCATGGCTTCTCATTCTTTTAAGTATCTTGTAGAATAGATGTTTTTAATTTTATGAAGTCAAACTTACTGATTTGTTTTGTGGGTCATGCTTTTAAAGAACTCACTTAACTTGTGTCACAAGCAAAAAGATTATTTTTTCCCTTTAGGGTTTAAGAGTTCTGTTACACATTTAAGTTTGAGATCCATTTGGAATCAGTATCTGTAAATGGTTTGTAAAGCACACTTACAGTTCACTGGTTCTTGCACGTGAACATCAAATTACTCTGGAGCCATTTGCTTGAGAGGACGGTTCTTGGGCTCTGAATTACTCTTGTGCCTTTGTGGAAAATTTGTCTTCTATGTATGTGTGGGTCTGTTTCTGGGCTTGTGGTTTTATCCAGCTGTTTGTGTGTCTTGATGCCAATCATATTATCTTTATTACCGCAGACTTTGTTATAGTAGGTGATGGAATCAGTGTAGGTCCTACAGCTTTCTCCCTTTTCAGTGCTTGTCTTGATGACTGCAGATCCTTTTCCATTTCTGTCTGAATTGTCAAATCGTTTCTGCATAAAGCCCTGCTCACCTTTGATGTGGATTGTGTTGGGCGTGTCGACTTTTTTGAGAGGAACTGACACTTAACAGCACTGGCTCTTCTGACTCATGGGTGTGGTTTGTGTGTACTTAGATTCATTCTTAATCCTACTTGCGCTGTCTTGGTTGCTCACGTCCTTTGTCAGCTGAGTGAGTATTTCATATTTTTGACAAATGGTTTTTAAGAATTAGTTTTTGTTTTTTTTTAAAGAATTAGTTTTGTAGTTGCTAGTACATAAAACTGCAAGAGTTTTGTCTGTTGATCTTGTATTCTGCAGCCTAGTAAGTCACTAGCTTGAATAGCATTTTGATACATTTCACCAGATTTTCTGTATAGATTTTGTTGGTGGTGGTGAGTTCAATTTGGTCACCTTATATCTTTTCCTTAATGTACTGGTTGAAACCTTCATGGATTGTAGAACTCCTGTAGAACATAGAATACACAGCATCCTTCCCCTTCTTTTTGGTCAGTGTCTTTTCACCAGATGTGTTCCAATCCTAGTTTGTTGAAAGGTTTTTTTTGTTTGTTTTTTGTTTTTTTTTTTTGCATCAAGGATGTTGGATTGTGAAATGGTTTTTCCTTCTGCACCTACTGAGATTATTATGTGGTCACTTCATGATTAAATTGATGAGTAACATTGACTGATTTTTGAATGTTAAACTGACATTGCTTTTCTGAAATAAAGATTGTTATGTTACCATACATTGTACTTTTTAGATTGTTGTGTTCATTTTGCTACAGTTTGGCTAAGGTATTTCTGCATCTTCATGTAAGGTATTTCATGGGGTTTCTTTGATTTTTTTTTTACTTTTTTGTTCTCTATTTCATCTGGTGAGGATGTCATTACTTTATTGTGACCATTGAAACCCATTTGCTGTTTTTTTAGTTTATCAAGGTAGGAAATAGTTCATTCACTTGAGAATTTTCTTCCGTTCTAATAGAGGCCTTGAGTGCTGTAGCTTTTTTTTCCCTTAATGTTTCTTTAGCTTTCCCCAAATTTTGATACGTTTTTGAGTACAAAATACTGATTCCCTGTTTGATTTCTTTTTTTTCCCCTTTGTTTCTTTATTGATTTCTTCTTTGAGCCATAGATACCTAAAAACATGCCATCTGATCTCTGTGTGTTTTCATATATGTTTTTTTCCAATTTAATTTCATTGTCAACAGAGAATATACTTTATGTGACTTGGTTCCTTTTGCTTTATCTATCTATATATATATATATTTTTGTAAACTGTAGTACAGTGTACCTTGGTAAAAGTGCTTGGTCACTGGAAAAGAATGTATTCTATTGTTTTTTGGTGCAGTATTCTCTAAATGTCAGGTGAAGATGGTTGATAGTCTCTTTGCTGTAGCCTTGTCCTACCACTTATTGAGAGAAGGATGTGAAATTTCCTAAAATAAGTGTGTTTCTACGTTCAAGGCTCTGCCATATTTTTTGGTTGTTGAGGCATGTATTTTAATAGGTGCATGCATTTTGAGAAGGATTGACTTAATTTATCATTATAAAAATCACCTTTATTTCTAGTCACATCTTTGGACTGTAATACACTTTGTAATTAACATGCCTTTGGTTTCCAGTACTGTTAACATGATTTATCTGTTTTTAACCTTTCATTTTTATGTATTTTTGTATTTGAAATGCATTTATTGTAGGCAGCATCTAACTGATGCTTGCTTCTTCTAATCCTTATCCCCACCTGAAAATCTCTGCCTCTCAGCAGAGGTGTTTATACCATTTGCATTTAATATGGTTATCAGTAGTTGTGTTTCAGTTTGTCATGCTGGTCTTTATTTTCTGTTTGTCCCATCTGTTCTTTATCCCTCTTTCCTCTTTTGTTCTGCCTTATATGGATTAGTTGAGTATTTTTTTCTGAATGGATCTTTCTTTTCCTTTGCTGGTTTGTTTTCGTTATGACATTGCATCACTTAAAACGGAGTCTGTTGAGGTTGCCAGAGTATACTTTCATTTTCTGTACTTTGTCTTTCTACTGCTTTTTCAAATAGGTTCTATTTGTGTACACATTATAAACCCCATACTATATTATTATTATTGTTTAGACAGTTAACCATCTTTCAGCGAGACTTAAATAGTTAGAAAAATTCTTAGGCGGTTATCCAAGTAGTTGCCATTTCTTGATTCTCTTCGTATCTTTGTTTAAGTCCTCTTTATGCATAATCTCTCTTTTCCTTCATCCTGAGTACTTCTTTTAATGTTTTTAATACAGGTCTGTAAGTGACACATTCTATTACTTTTTGTTTGCCTGAAAATGCTTTTATTTTGCTTTTGTTTTTAACAGATATTTTCTTTGGATATAGATGTTTTGAGTGATGGTATTTTCTTTGCTTAGTTTAAAAGGCTGCTCCACTGTATTAATTTCATTCCTTCTAACAAATTCTTCTTTCGCATCTGTTTCTTCAAAGACAATAGGTCTCTCCCTTCATCTTTCCCTCCCCTGCCCCCCCCCTTTTTTTCCCTAGTTGCTTTTAAGATTTGTCATTCGTTTTGAGCAATTTGATTATTATGTGCTTTGGTATACTTCTTTTCTTGTGATTGTTGAACTTTTAGATCTCTGTGTTTTACTTACCAAGTTTG
>PVHY01024026.1:0-20294 GCA_004024945.1 Uropsilus gracilis
AAAGACTTAAGGGCTAAATGGACCAACAAACAGTAAAGAGAAAGGAGAGGGAGTGACCAGGGGGGGCTGGGGGGGACAGTCCCAAGGGGACCAACAGCCATTCGGGGGAGGAACAAATGTGTAAGATGCTAAAAGTAAATAACCAATAAAAGAAATAATAATAAAAAAAGAATATATATATGGCCAAATAATCTGTAACAAGGTTGCAAGATACCACAGTAGAAAAGGATAGTATCTTCAATAAATGACCCTGTGAAAACTGAGTATGCATGTGCAACGAATGACTACAAAGTCTTATTTTATGCCATATTACAAAAATTAACTCAAAGTGGATTGAAGACCTAATTGTAAGTAAGACCTGAAACTGTAAAAGTCCTATTTAAGAAAACACAAGAGAAAAACTTTATGACTTTGTAATGGGCAATAATTCTTGGATATGAACTAAAAGCATAGGTAATAAAAGCAAAAATAGCCAGGCACGGTGGCTCGTGCCTGTAAGCTTCAGCCTATGAAGCGGCAGGGGCTAGGGATCGCGGTTCAAGTCCCGCCTGGGGCCCGTAGCGAGACCTAGTTCCAAAAAAATAGCTGGGCGTGGTGGTGCGCTCCTGTAATCCCAGCTACCTGGGAAGCTGAGGCTGGGGATTGCTTGAGTCTGTGGCCCCCTGAGCAATGAGAACCTGCGGTTCCACGGGCAAAAATAGCGAGACCTAGTCTCAAAAAAATAAAAAATAAATAAATAAAAGCAAAAATAGACAAATGGAACTACATCAAATTTTAAAACTTCTACACACAAAGGAGACAACAGAGTTGGACTATCAATGGGATTCACAGGGAATGCTCAATTTTCAGATAGTTGGGGAAACCTTAGGTAGTGTTGAAATTTTTGAGTCATCTAGAAATTCTGTTTAACCTTTTAGGAAATGTCATCCTGTTTCTAATACACCTGTGCATTTTACTTTCCTACCAGCAATGTAAGCAGGTTTCAGTGTCTTCATATCCTTACCAATCCTTATTATTTTCCATCATTTTTTATTATAGCTATCCCAGGTGTATGAAGTGTCCCTGATAAGTGATGTAAAAAAAAATTTTTTTTTTGAGACTAGATCTCGCTATTTTTGCCAATGGAACCACAGGCTCATGTTGCCCAGGGTACCACAGACTCAAGCAATCCCTAGCCTCAGCTTCCCAGGAAGCTGAGATGACAGGCACACACCACCATGCCCAGCTATTTTTGGGGTTGAGGTCTTGCTATGTTGCCCTGAGCGGGATTCGAACCGCTATCCCTAGCCTCAGCTGCTTCATAGGCTGAAGCTTACAGGCACGAGCCACCGTGCCTGGCTTAAAATATTTTTTAAATGATTTTTAATTATAGAGATAACAGAGGCCATTGATGGAAATTAAGGGGAAAAGTAAATTGTTAAGAAAATAGGTTATCACCTACAACCTTACCATCTAGAAGCTATTGCTGTTAACATTTTGATCTGCTTGTTTGCAATCTGTATTTATAAATGTTTATTTTTCAAATTGAGATCATATTGAGCATATTGTCTTTCCATGTCACTATTTTTTTGAAAATTGAGTATTCAGATAAAAATACTAAAGTGTTGAAAGATAAAAATATCAACATTTATGTAAACTCTTTGTTTTATTGTTCCTATGGTAAATGTTTTAAACAAGTGTTCTAAATAAAACTTAGTATCAAATTTGTGGGTTTGGTACCATGATTCCCATCATTTAAAGCTGTAGACTGAATATTGAATTAATTGCGTGCTTAAGGTCATACTGCTTGTAAGTGGTACTTAAGAATATGTACTAGTATATATTGTAACTTTGTAAGTATTCAGTTTGGGTGCAATTTGTCTTTCCACGATTATAAATAATAGGTGACTATCCAGGTAAATCTTTACCTGACTGATTCTTTTTTAGGATAGATTTTGTGAGGTAGAATTATCAACCAGAATACAAATGTTTTCTGAAAAAATTAGTTCTGTAGTTTCTAAAGCATCAAATTGATCACTTTCCTTCTCCAGAGAACTGTCGTTACACAATAGAACTGGCTTGGATGGAAATTCTAATTTGGAGAACCTGTGAGTTCAGTTCTGTAAATACTCTCCACTGAATCAGAATTGTGGTCTATAAGTAGTATTCTTCTTCACATGTATGGATTTTGGTGAAAAGCAATTATGTTAAAAATAGAAACAACTATAAGCATTTCTTGCTAAGAAATCACCTTTCATTTGATCACCTTGAATGATCTGGCAGTTGGTAATGGTTTTTTAAACAATGTGGACTATTTTTTTTTTTTGAGACTTTTAGAGACTCACTATGTCTCACTATGTTGCCTGGGATAGTCTCAAACGCCTGGCCTCAAGTGATCCCTAACTCAGCTTCCCAGGTATCTGAGATTACAGGTGTGTATCACTACCCTGCCTGACTCAATGTGGACTATTGACTTACAATGTGTGCTATCAACTGGATTTCTGGAGCACAGTTTGTATCTTAGATGAGGTGGAATATAAAATCATAGACTTCTAGACCTTCTAGAGTTGTACAGGATATAGAAATCACCTCAATTTACAGTTTTATTCTGACCTAGAAAGCATTAAATATAGAATCCATGCTCTTCAGTAGCTTGCTATTCTTTTTTTTGAGACTAGGTCTCGCTATTTTTGCCCATGGAACCACAGGCTCACATTGTCCAGGGTACCACGTACTCAAGCGATCCCCAGCCTCAGCTTCCCAGGTAGCTGGGATTATAGGCACGCACCACTATGCCCAGCTATTTTTTTGGGACTAGGTCTCGCTGTGTTGCCCCAGGTGGGACTCGAACCGTGATCCCCAGACCCAGCCATGACTCCATAAGCTGTCACTTACAGGCACAGTGCCCGGCTCAAGCTTGCTACTGTTTTTAGGTGAAGTTCAATATCCTTACCATGACATTCAGTGTCACATTTGATTTAGTCCCTATCAACCTCTCTAGCCTTCTCTTCTTCCTCCTCTCCCCTTTTTGTATATTTTAGTGCAGTCATGTTGATCTTGCTGTTCCTCAGATTACTAAGAACATTCCTGCCACAGCATCTTCAGACATGCTGCTTCTTCTGCTGTAAGGCTTCCTCAACCCATAACATGCAGTCACAATTGCTATTCACTCTGTAGATCTCAGCTTGTTACTTCCTTAGAAATGTTTCTCCAGGTAGCACTCCACCCTTTGCAAAACTAACCGACTCTCTTATATTGTACTGTCACAGCCTCCTGTGTTTTTCCTTCATAATACTTGCCTTACCAGTTCTCATTAGATGTGCTTGTGTATTTGCTATACTGGCGAATATCACATGCCCGCTCTATGGTATATTTTCGATTATAGCAAGGAAGTATATACTTTAAAAAACTAAATTGTATGTTATATAAATAATATCTCAATAAATTTGTTATTTTAAGAAGCAAAATTTCTTTAAACTATCTCACTCTTTGATCATATTGCTAGGCAAAGTGTTCAACATCAGGTCATCCACAGCTCTCAGCATGAAACCTCTGTACTCACTCAAAGTTTACAGTCCTGTATACATCGCAACAAATATAATGAAAATGAAGAGTGTTCAACTTGGCCATTGTGCCAAATAGTACTGTATAACTCTCTAGTAGCAATGAAAGAAAAAGTAACAAATAACATAGGTTAAAGGACAATAAGAACATGCAAAAGCAAGATTTGGGGATCTTTAAAAGTCATACTACTTCTTATTAAACTGTAGCTGCTATGAAAGCAGTAGAAGACATTACGAGCATCATCAACAATGGAAGAAATTTGAAACCTCATTTTATGGAGGAATATAACTGACACATGAACACCAAAGGGGAAAAGCATGAATTCAACCTAACGAAACACAAAGCAGAGACAACTAGCCTCTAGAAGGGAAATTCTTTGATCTGATATATTTATTTTGTGTGTTTTCCCTTTACTTGTATGTATGGTTTTTTAAGAAACAAAAACAAAAAGGGATATGTTAAAAAGCAGTAGACTCCCAATCAGAAGTTGGTGTGTTAAAATTGGATTATTGTTTTAAAGCACATACCCCAAATCAACTTTTAACATACAGAATCAGGGAACAACTAGCAATATTTCAGACCAAATAGTCTAAGAGGCTATCAAAGAAACCTCTTAAAAGAATTAGATTGCCTCATAGACTTTTGTTAAATATACTGGAATTCCATAATAAAAAGGTAATGTTAGTGGGTGGCTCGGCTGGATGGGTGGCCACAGCCCTCTATGAGTGACTTAGTTGAAAACTGGATTGCATGCCATACTACCCTGGTGGGCAGGGTTTGATGAGTGGCCCAAAGGTGTCAGCATGGTGGGCCACCAATGGCCAGCAGCAACTGTGTGGCCAGACGTGTAGAGCTTGGGCTGAAGAAACCTGAAAGGTGTGTGATACCTGAGCAAGAGGTGCTGCAAAAAAGAAAAAAAAATGTCTTTTTGGAAAGCTGGTACCTAAAGAAAGTCAGGGATTTGGAAAGGTGATTTTGCAGAAAGATTTGAAGAACCTTGGAGAAGTTGGAAACCTTGGAGCACTGGAGAGAGAAAAGTAAAAGAAGATGGAAAAGGAAGACTGGGCTTTGCAAAATGTCTGCCTTAAGTTTGGAGGGGCGAAAGGGCACCATCTTGGATTTTTAGGGGACTTTTTGGACTGAACAGTACTGGGGTGAGATAACTGGCCACTTGTGGCATCAAAGAGTTTTTGTTTGACTTTTTGTTTTCCTTGTTAATAACTTGCTAATAAATCTTGTTGATCAAATTGCATTGTGATTCACAAATGCCACGCAGTGGGTGGGAAAAGCCTGGAAGCAGAAGCCATTTTATTTTATTTTTTGTTTTTGAAACTAGGTCTCGCTATGTTGCCCAGGGTTGTCTTGAACCCGCAGATTCAAGTGATCCCTAACCTCAGCCTCCCAGGTAGCTGGAATTACAGGCACATGCCACCACACCCAGCTAGAAGCCAGATTTAAAAAGTACCATTTATTTTCCTTTGGCTTGTCAGTTGGAGGCTTTTGCCCTATTTTCACCTGATAGCAGTAGAATTATATCACTTTCTTCGATTAGATAATCAGGTACTATCTCAGGCCAAAAACGACTGCCTGTGCAGAGGCAAACAGAAATATACATGGAAAATTTTTCTTTGCTGGCAAGTTTCAGTAAAATTTCTCAATCCCAATCCCTTTAGAATAATTCACCTAAGCAAAGCCTTTAAAGCAACCTGGGGAGAAACTGTACAAAATGAATATTAAGGTACTTATTAAGATACTTATTAAGAAAAAAGAATCATGTTAAAACAGTTGTAAAAAAAACCTAAGAGAGGTAGATGAGGGCTATGACAGTTTGAGACTATCAGAAAGACTTCAAACTGCTCTACCCCTGACCTCACCTCTCCAACTCTGTCCCTAATATCCAAATAACTGGAAAACAGTACTTCTGGGATAGTCATCCCCTCAAGAATACAATCAAAAGAACATTAATCTAAAAGGTAAATGACTTAGGTTCAAAATCTACCCCTTCTTAGCCAGGTTCTGTTTTCTCCTGCGTTAAGTGGGAATAAACATTCCAGTTATAGCTGGGCACGGTGGTGCATGCTTGTAAGTGACAGCCTATGGAGATGTGGCTGGGACTGGGGATCACAGTTTGAGTCCTGCCTGGGGCAACACAGTGAGACCTAGTCCCAAAAAAATAGCTGGGTGTGGTGGTGCATTCCTGTAATCTTAGCTACTTGGGAAGCTGAGACTGGGGATTCCTTGAGTCGGTGGTGCCACGGGCAACATGAGCCTGAGGTTCCACAGGCAAAAATAGTGAGACCTAGTTTCAAAAAAAAAAAAAAGAATTCCAGTTATGCATCACAGAAGTATCATGAGGATGAAGTGAAGCAGGACATAGCTGCATCTACATGTATATGAATAGTCAGTTTCCTCTTTTCCTTGCATAAATAATAACACTATGTGTATGTGAATTTGGAAATGCTTAGTCATTGTTTCTTATTTTCCTTGAATAATTAATAACAATTTTTAAGTTCTATGCTAACATTATTTAGTTCATTGTTGGCATTTTTTTCAAACCAAGTTTCAAAACAAGGCACTAATCTTGGCTAAATTTAAACCCACACCACGGACAAATTGGTTGCTTTATTTGGATTGAAGGACTGGCAACATTCCACTCCAGGTGGCTAACCAGTAATAAACAAGGGCTCACTGTTTCATCCTATCCTCACTCACTCTGTGAATAAGTTTTCCTCCAAATTTAGTGACTTTTTAAATGCTGCTATATTTTCCATCCCAGTTATGAATCTATAAAATACTTAAATACTAGAAGTAAGAACATTTTAAAACCTAAAATTCAAAATGCCTAAAGAAAGTTACACTAAGGAGAACAAAGTTCAGTATTAAGGCAATAGCACTTCAAGATACAAAGTCATATTTCTCTATCTACTGGCTCAACCCATACAAATTCCAGCTCTAAAGAAGCAATGTCCAGACTATAGCATTTTAATAAAATATACCTCTGCTTTTTGATTTACTTTCTATGACTGAACACACACAGCAGGTCACCAAATATTTGCTGAATAAAGATATATTTACCTATAGCTATAAAACATAAATGAGCTACATGATCAAAGAACAGCAGCTGAAAAAAGGAAAAGAAAAACCTTCAGGAAATAGCACAATATCATACTGTGTAGCGTGAAATTTCCTGTATAGATTTCTATACAATTTGATTAAATCTTTTTACTGAGATGTAACGCATACTATAAAACTCACCCTTTAAATTGTACAATTCAGTAATTTTTAGTATATTCACAAGGGTTTGTATCCAATACCAGAGCATTTTCCCAAAAAGAAACTACAGACTCATCAGTAGTAGTCTTTCACTCCCCAATACCCTTCAACCTCTGACAAGCTCCAATCTACTCTGTAGATCTGTTTGTCTACTTTGGACATTTCACAAGATACAGTCATACTATATATGGCTTGGCTTTTGTGAGTCTGACTGAACCTTACATTTTACTATGATGTGTTTTCTTTCTTGTCTTTTTTTATCAATCAAATTATGATCAAGGCAATCCATCTCTCTCCAGGGGAAAATACATTAAAAAATTAACAATAAAACAAACATAGGCCGGGCACGGTGGCTCGTGCTTGTAAGCTTCAGCCTATGAAGCGGCTGGGGCTAGGGATCACGGTTCGAGCCCTGGCTGGGACCCGTAGTGAGACCTAGTTTCAAAAATAATAGCTGGGCGTGGTGGCGTGCACCTGTAATCCCAGCTATCTGGGAAGCTGAGGCTGGGGATTGCTTGAGTCTGTGGTACCCCGGGCAAATGAGAGCCTGCGGTTCCACAGGCAAAAAAATAGCAAGACCTAGTCTCAAAAAATAAATAAATAAATAGACATACACACTGAGGTAGAAAAATTGTATAATGAGTCCAACATAGAATAACACACATACTATATAGGAATATATAAGAATACTACATTGTGAGGTTCGGGTGGGAGGGGCCACACCCCTTCTAGGTTGCTGAGCCTGGAAGGGAGGCCCTGGACAGGTAGCGTCCTCTCATCCGGAATGTGCAGGGGGGTACAGGCCAGCTGCACACAGCCGGGGGTAGCCAGGTCAGCCAGGAGGCCTCCATGCGGGCCTGGGCTTCCACCCCTATACAGTGGGGAGCAAAGGCGGTTAAGGCCCCGGGATAAGCTCCCCCCAAGTCTGGAGAGCCCAGGAAGGGGGACAGATGGGGTTGTAGCCCTATCTACCAGTGTATGGTTGTTAAACGGCAGCCATCTGAAGCCCAGATTGGCAAAGGCATATGTCCCCAGGCCCTAGCCCAAGGGGGAGTTGAGATGGCACATGGACATGTGGGCCCCGCCAGATGCAGAGAGGTACTGGTGCGCAGGTGGGGGGGGATAATGAGTGGGTGTGCCCCCTTCATTTCATCACTCCCCAGCAAATCCTCAGAAGCAACAAGAACATATATAACACAAACACCATCATAAAACGGGTGAGGGACCAGGTGAAAATCCAGTCCACAAGCCTGAGCTGGACACAGCAGATGGACAATCAAAAGAAACCAATCCAGATGAGACAGGAGAAACAGCTATAGAAACACGGTATCATGAAGTGCACCTATGCCCTCGCCAGGTCTGGAAGACCTCATTTCGGAGATGCCTTCTGGGAAAGCAAGGTGCCCCTCCCCACTTTACAGGAGAGGAAAGGAAAGCCAAAAACTGGGGGCATCAGCCCCACAGCAAAGCTGCAAACTGAAGCAGAGGAGATCATCTACAACAGCCAATCACAACTGCCTGTATCCACAGAGAAACTTCTTTACTGGCAATGGCAGGGGGTAAGACCCCCTAAATCTGATGCCAGAGCCATAAGGTAAAGCAGCAAAAGAGATGGGGTTGGAGAAGACAGCCTCCAACAAGAAAGCATGGAAAGACCACAAATAAAAATAGACTGGCTGCCCAATGCAAATGATCGCGGTTTGAGTCCCGCCAGGGGCGCGTAGTGAGACCTAGTTCCAAAAAAATGTAGCTGGGCGTGGTGGTGCGCGCCTGTAATCCCAGCTACCTGAGAAGCTGAGGCTGGGGATTGCTTGAGTCTGTGGTACCCCAGGTAACATGAGCATGCGGTTCCACAGGCAAAAATAGCAAGACCTAGTCTCCCAAAAAAAAAAAAAAGAGTAATGGAATACTCCATTCACTTTTTATTTTATCAATTTAATAAGAATGTGCTATCTATTGTACTATTTTATTTATTTTTTTTTCTTTATTTATATATAAATTTCACAACTTTGTAATCTCAAGGGTTTGCCTCCCCCCTATTGTACTATTTTAGCCACCCATTGCTTAGTTACTTATATCATCAATTTAGATATTTTCTTCTGAAAGGAAGTGAAAGCACATTAAATTCGACACATTCATGTATTAGTTTTTTTTTTTTTGAGACTAGGCCTTGCTATTTTTGCCAGTGGAACCGCAGGCTCTCGTTGCCCAGGGTACCACTGACTCAAGCAATCCCCAGCCTCAGCTTCCCAGGTGGCTGGGATGACAGGCACGCACCACCACGCCCAGCTATTTTTTTGGAACTAGGTCTCACTACGGGCCCCAGGCAGGACTCGAACCGCGATCCCTAGCCCCGGCCACTTCATAGGCTGAAGCTTACAAGCACGAGCCACCATGCCCGGTCTACATGTATTAGTTTTTAAGTATGCAAGCCAAGGGAGAAGCTGAACATGGCAGCAAAGGCTAAGAGGTGATAATTGGCTTGCAAACACATACTAGATTTGTGCAGCACCTTTACTCATACCCCAGAGGGCACATCCAAGTGGTACCTGGAAAGGAAAGTTTGTTGCAATATCTAAATAGTAAAGATAATTAATATCATCTTTAGTATTCACATATTCCCCTTTTATACAACAACAGCCATTGTCACACCCTATGAAGAGTCTCTGTGGTAAGGAACTAAGGGCAAATCCCCAGTCAACAGCCAGTGAGGATGTGAGTCCTGCCAGGACCACTGACTGAGTATGTAAGTGGAGCCTTCCCCAGTTGGACTTTCAGATGATCATGACCTAGGCTGATACTCTTATATCCTGGAGAGAAACCCTGAAGAAGTAGTCCCCTAAGTTATTCTATGCCTCCTGACTGACCTAGAGTAACTGAGATAATTAAAGTTGTTTTAAACCATCACATTTTAGGGTAAAGTATTATGCAGCAATTAAAAAAAAAGTACACATACAGTTTCCACAAAGGGGAAAAAAAAACTGCCAGTATACATGGAACTAGGACACTAGGAGAAGAAAGGTACTGTGAAAACAAAGTTCTCATTCCTAATTAAAAAAAAAAAAAGAATGCAATGTGAAAGAGGTTCGCTTCTTTACCAACCAGTGGGGGAAGAAAGCCACCACAAATGGCTGTGGCCCCTTGGCAGAACTGCTAACAAGAGAGGAGAAGAGCTCAATCAACCACCTGGGGAAGTATGCCCCAGCAGCGAACTCCTCACTGCCATCAGCTGGAGTTGCACTCCTAAACCAGATAGCAGAATTGTATGGCACAGAGCCAACAAGTGACAGAAGGGATCCTGGAGAAGCGTGCCACACATCTGCCTGACAACAAGTTCCCAATGTGTTCAGCCTGACTATCTATCTCAGCTACTCCTGGAGATCTGGGCAGCCTCATCTGTTGCTGTCCAGGAGTGTAAATCCACACCCAGGAAAAAGGGACATAGCTCTAGAAAAAGAAAAGACCAGCAGACCAAACACAGACCAACAGTTTGCAGTGAGAGGAGTTGGAGTGACCAGAGGGGGATAGGAGGAGGAGGGGAATAAGGGGTAAAATACAACCATGTAAACATGACCAATATTGTACAATAATTACAAAATTAAAAAAATGAAAAAGCTGTAAAAATATCAAACCAAATTTTGTGATGCTCATTCAATTCCTTAGAGTCCTCACCAGCAGGGGCTCTGGGGCCCACATGAATGTACAAATCAAACAATGCTGTAAGTAGGAAAGGTTAGAATCATACCTTTTCCAAAATGAATTTGTTTAAATATGGCATGTAGCCCTGATTGGAAACAGGCCCCTCATCATCATCCCTGAAATGCTCTTCAAGGGCCACAGGGTCATGTGGCACTTTCAGCACTGTGCACAGGTTATGGGAAAGGACCTAAGGGAAAAAAAGAATAGATTAAAAGGCATCCAATAACCAGCAAGTGGCACCTTCAGTGCTGAACACAAATGGCTGCCCTAGAGAAAGATGGAGAGTATAGTTCAGTCACCTGTTCCTCACTTGTTACCCCTAATTCTCTTTCATTCCCTTCTCAGTTTGGTTCACTTCAAACAAGTCTCTCTTACCTGTGGACAATGAGCCAGGGTTTATGCAGTAGCTGTGAATATAATAATACTGCCAGCTTTTTTTTTAATTAATTGGCCCACACTAGAAAGAAACAGGGAGTAAGAAAAAGAAAACACATTCAAAATTAAACATCTCCCCAAATATAGCAGTTTCAGTCAATGAACCACAAGAGAACATCTACAACCAGGTGTTTTGACAAGGTGGCTAGCCTGGGCAAGTCAGCCTCTGCAGTCATCAGTTTTCTCACTTGTTTAATAGAAAGGGTCAAGTTAATACAAATATAGGCTAAATTTTCAATTTAAGCATAAAAGAATACAAATATGAAATAGAAAAACATATAAATAAATAAAATAGAAATTGAGGACCTGGCTTAGAAACATGATACAAATAAATACCAAAAACCTCAGAAGTCACCAAAGTGGTAAAAAATATTTTACAGAAAATATGCTTGCCGTATATAAAATGTTACAAACCTTGCAGATAACCTAAGTGCATATTTTAACATTGGTCTTACTTACTATCAATTAACTAACAACCTTGCAGATAACCTAAGTGCATATTTTAATATTGGTAGTTGGCTACCAATTTAGCTATCTTAGTACCAATCCTGCTTCACATTAAATAAAAACTAAAGAAAGAATTTAAGTTCCATCCCTTTTGTCTGTGCATTTTAGATAGGTCACATTACATAACTAAAGTTGTACTTTCTTTAGCAGAGATTCTTCTTAGATATTAAACCTCTGGGTAAAATACTCCTTATTTTCCTCAGCTGTACCCATTTAGCCACCTAGTTGAGCCAAATTCATCTCAACAAAAACTTTCAAAAAAGTAAGTAACTTTTCCTGCACATACATATTTTTGTCAGGATTTTTTTTAAGTCTGAAATTTTTTTTCTATAAAAAGGACATTTGCATATCTTCTTTCTACATTTGTTTTGTTTCTCAAAGCTTCATTTATGTGGAGATCCTTTTCTACATGCTCTACTGGTTTTAAGGAAGTAAGTAAGTAAAGGAAGTAAATTCAGAAATGGTTATAAAGAAGTAATGAAGACTTTTATCATCCCCTACAAAGCGCGCTGTGTTTCTCAAGCAAAACCCCATTTGCCAGTAATAGAGTACAGGAAAAGAGCTGGGCAGAAGCTTTTATTTAAGAATCCTGCACCACAGTCAGCAAAACCCAAGACAATTTCTATTTACCTAGTAAAATCAATAGAAAAATCTACCTCCAAAGACATAAGAATCAACTTCAAAAATGTAAAGAGCTTAAAATACTATAACATGGTACAGAACTATAAAGAGTGTATTTCTCTGACAAGACTGAAAGGTTATTCAAAATTTTAAACCATCCAGGACTTTACCAAAGCAAAAATTCCCAGCAGCTGGTTAAATTACGGTTCACCCATAAAATGTTAAGAACAATGCAGAAGTGCACTGTGTGTGATGTGAAAGATTTCCTAGATAAATTAAGTGAAAATAACAATATACCAAGCACTATAAAGAGTACAGCACTTCTTACATAAAAGAAAAAGAAACTAATAATAGTGGAAGAAAGACTAGTTTAACGATACATGAGAGGCAGAGGAAGACTTTTCTCTAAACTTCCCATTTTTCTATTATGTTGGGGGGGAGTACCTATTCAAAAATGTACTATTTTTAAAAAACAAATGTGGTCTCTTTAAAAAGTGATGAGCCTGGCCGGGCATGGTGGCGCATGGCTGTAGGTGACAGCCTAGGAAGCCACGGGCGGGGCCAGGCATCCCGGTTCAAGTCCAGTGGGGGCACAGAGCAAGACCTAGTCCAAAAAAAATAGTTGGGCATGGTGGTGCACACCTGTAATCCCAGCTACCTGGGAAGCTGAGGCTGGGGATTGCTTGAGTTTGTGGTACCCTGGGCAACGTGAGCCTGTGGTTCCACGGGCAAAAATAGTGAGACCTAGTCTCAAAAAAAAAAAAAAAGTGATGAGCCTATGATTACACAGCTAAATCTAATCACCTTTAATGCCTTTTTCTTCCACATGAACCTGCTCCCTAGGAATGCAGAGTAAAAGGAGACATTTCCCACAGCAAAGAGTCACAATGATGGACTAGTAAGCATGAGGGCAATAAATGAGTCCAGAATGGAGAAACCGTGTGTCGCAGTGACTTCATTAAGGAAGTGAAATGCAACCTCGTTCTTAAAATAAGGATAGCTTTTGCATAGGAAAGAATGCAACTAGAAGGCTTTCTAAATTGGGGAGTAATGTGAAAATAAACTGATTCATGTAAGTCCTGGGGGGGGGGAGCGGGCAAAAAAAACAGACACCAACTTCTCAAACTCCCACACCCTTTTGCTGTCCTGGCAGAGACCTTATATAATTAAGCAGTACTTTTGTAAAATACAGCAAGATCTGAATTTAGTGATAACTTTCTTAACCACCTTTATTTAGTTAAGCAAACTGAGGCAGCACAGTACCAAAACCAGCCTGCGTGCCAGCCCGCTGTTCCTCTTCAGTGGTTTGCTACTTAGCCCTTTTTAAAAAAAAAAAAAATTATATTTTGCTATTTAACTTAGTTCAGTATCCTCAATATAAAATGAGTTGGACTCTAAAAAAGATAAAAATTGAAAGTCTAAAGTTCATTCCTTAACTGTTAACTCAGGCTTGCATCATGAATTTGGCAAAAGAACTATGAATTAGATCAGAAATTCAGCTTTGTTGCAACTTTTCCATTGTTAGTAAGACCTAGAAATGGGACGTCTTAAAATAAAACAATAATAGGTGCTGATAATAAGTGCTGAAAAGGTTTTGTTATTGAAAGAAAAAGAATGAGAGTAATCTTTAACTTTTTAAAAATTATCAGGCGGTTTTAAATTAAAAAAAAATTACCAGCAATCTTTCTAAAAACCTAGAGAGCATTTAATTTTTTTTAATAAAAAACAAAATATATAAGGAAACCAATATTTTAAAGGCCTAAATATTTACTGCTAAAAAGTAAAAGTTTCATAAGCGTTACACAGCACTTTATGCTTTTTAAGAGAGATTTGTAACTTCCAGTAGTCCAAGATGTTATTGCTAGTTCACAGAGGAAGAGGCTGAGTCAGAACATAGGAAATGGGTGCCAAATCACAGTTTTATGTGTAGCGGCAAAACTGAGACTAGAAGCCAGACACGGTGGCTCATGCCTGTAAGCTTCAGCCTATGAAGCGGCTAGGGATCATGGTTCGAGTGCCACCTGGGGCACATAGTGAGACTTAGTTCCAAAAAAACAGAGCCGGTTGTGGTGGTGCGCGCCTGTAATCCCAGCTACCTGGGAAGCTGAGGCTGGGGATTGCTTGAGTTAGTGGTACCTGAGTCAACATGAGTCTGCGGTTCCATGGGCATAAATAGCGAGACCTAGTCTCAAAAAAAAAACAAAAAAAAAAACTGAGACTAGACTCCAAGTCTCAGGCTCCGGTGACAAATTATCACACTGAGCCATCTTCTCTCTTTTTGGAAAAACAAATCCCAGTCTACACAAAGTGACTCTGTGGCCATGCATCTACTTTGCTAAAGTGCAGTGATGAACTGGGAGAGCCCCCACCCCATCACAGTTCTCCAGCACCCAACAAGATGGCTACTATTATTTAGGAGAACCAAGTTAAATTCAGTGGCAAAGATCGAGGTTTGTCTAGATCCCTAACATCTACCTCCCACCTGTGGGGGGAACTTATCCATGAGTCCTTAGCCCCCTCTCCAAATAAGGAAGCTGCAAAACAGACCAGAACAAAAAGTAAGCAGGAAAAAGAGAACTGTAAGTTCTAGATTTGTAAAAGGACTAGCCCCGAAACCACTTTAATCAGGGTGTTTGCAAGTCTCTTTTTAAAAAGTTGAATTGATCCCCTTCAAATATCTGCTCCTCCAAAGGTCATTCTTTTTGCACTCACATGATTGCTAAGCAACTCATTTCCAATTTGAAAAATCAACTACTGTTACAATAAAAGATCCACATGCAGGCCAGAAGTTCATTCTTCCAGTTGCTTCGTAGCTACCTGCTACTGCCTCTGCAGGGCCTCTGCTGACTAGCTGCATGAGTCCTGCGCCTGTGGTCTGTTTTTGTTCCGTGGTTTGACATCCTTTTTAAGCATTTTGCCCCAACTACAATGAAAATGAAGTCAAGGATGATGAATAACAAAACGGTGTTTCAGCACACCAGTGCATGATATTCAGTGTCCTCTTTCCCGAGACATAGCGATTGTAAAGGTTCTCTGAACTGTGCCTCTACATTCAGTTTCCCTTTACAGGATGTGCGTAATAGCCCAAATTCAACACTGAGAGAAAGGGAGGTGGGGATTTCTATCCCAACAAGTTTATCTGAACCAACATAATTATAGAATTATATTCATAAAGGGCAATCATTTTTTTAAAATATGAAAATTCCTGTCTGACTTATAAAATTTCAAGCTAATGGCAAATTACCAGAAAACTCTTCTTAACAATGAAGCAGAATGACCAACTTCCTACAATGGCTATGCCCCGCCTGAACAGCATTGTCTTAGGAGGAGCCCTGCCCCTTACCACATGGAGTCGTTTTCCTCCCTTTCCTGAAAATACCCTTCCTTCCCACTTGTCAAGCTTAAGTTTAACTTGCTTTCTCTTAAATTACCTTTATCAGTATTCAGCCTCAAAATCTCAAAGTCATTCCCGACAGTGCTTTCCCTCCCAGTCCCTAATTACAATCAATCACTATCCCAGACACTTAAACCAAATTAATCTTCCAGAGCTGCTTTCTTCACATTCTCCTGTCTAAAAATCATGAAAGTTGACAGAAATGAAAGCCACGGACCTGCACTCCATATTCAAGTCACTACACAGACTCCACCTTTCTTGCCTTATTTTTCCTTTTCCTTTTGTACCAAGCACACAAATCCAGCCAAACAAGTCTACCCACTGTATACTTAACACTGTCCCAACCCCCTTCCTCCTATAAGCCTAAGCCTTGCTCTAAGCACCTTACCTTTCCACCTAAAACCATCTCTTCCTGAAGCCTCCACACCTCAAAATCAAGAGTCTTGAAAATTCTATGTTTTCCAGCCCTCTCTCTTTTACACTACACATGACTCTTTTCTCTCCCATAATGTTGTAAATTTCTGAAAGGCAGGCCTACATCTGACCCACCTTTGTTCTCCCACAGTATCTATAACACACTGCCCAGAATGCAGACAGCTTTCAAAAATGCTTCTAAAATTCTCTTGTAACGGCAAAAGTCATAATACCTTTATAATGACAACGATCTTGGCAAATATCCTATTCCCTGTACTGGAAGGATTCCCCTCTGCCTAGTCACATCCTTAAAGACTGGCTCATTCTTCATTAACCTTAGGAAACTGCCCACTAAATTATTCCACATTTAGCTGTATTTCGTTTCATATGCTAGTGATCTCAAATACCCAATTCCAGCTAGTGAAGGAGGAAACCCTGCCTAATATTTTCCTTCCATACCCTTCCATGAATAGCACAGGGCTAAGGGAAGATTTGGGAGAAACTTAACATTCACTGACAGATTAAACTAGGTTACCTAACTCACAACCAACTGTTGCAAGGCCCTTAAGATACATGCCATTAAACTAGAGTATATGTCACTGGTGACATTCTAGATGAATGTAATAAATTATTTGTATATTTTATTAACTTAGCCCTCTCTCAGAAACCAAACAGAAGATGTTAGTAAAATTGACCACATAATTTTCTTTTAATTCATCTTTAAGATACCAAAATCTTGGCCGGGCACAGTGGCTCGTGCCTGTAAGCTTCAGCCTATGAAGCGGCCAGGGCTAGGGATCGCGGTTTGAGTCCCGCCTGGGGCCTGTAAGCGAGACCTAGTTCCAAAAAAATAGCTGGGCGTGGTGGCGCACGCCTGTAATCCCAGCTAACTGGGAAGCTGAGGCTGGGGATTGCTTGAGTCTGTGGTACCTCGGGCAATGAGAGCCTGCGGTTCCACGGGCAAAAATAGTGAGACCTAGTCTCCAAAAAAAAAAAAGATACCAAAATCTTAAAAAGGCTAATTGCGCTGATATTCAAATCATTCTTAGAAAAAGTTAAATAGAAAATGAATCCCTAGTAGGGAAAAAGGACATTAATAGAAAATTCACAAAAGAAACTATAGGGGAACAAAAATCTGCCACCCCACAATATGTCTTTTTGGGGAAAGACTGGTTGAATTGTGGTTAGGGGTCCAAAGACAAGGTGGAAGTTAACTTTTGAAATTTACAGATAAACTTCACTGGAAGACTTAATCTCCATATCTCTTTCCAATGGAGAAGATTAAACAAAGAGTTTAAATCTTCCTACCATTGTCTACTAGGCCTCCACAATCTTCCCTAGCTACCCCTTGCCCACCAACCCCCATAACTACCTAATTTACTTTTCCTTTCTTCCCCCAACTCTTAGTTAACTTTCCCTTTCTCTCTTAGATAAACTACTTAAGACCACATCTCAAGCCATGTGCACAAGTTACTCAGTCATGCTGGGTCTCTCCCAAGTTAAAAATGTTAGTATTAAATTTTTTTTCTGACTTCTTTAGTAAGTTTCATTTGCTTCTCCAACATCTTTATCTAGATTTGAAAATTTCAATTTATTTTATTATGCTGCTTCTGGAAATAATTTTTGGTTAGCTGTAATGTCTAATTCAGATCACTTTCAATGAAAAAAAGAATGGTTCCTTTAGCTATTAACACCACTGGAATTAGCAGGCATAACTCATCTGACCTGAGATCTAACAAAATAGTCCAGCTACTCAAAATTCAAAAAGAGATTTCTTGCTTCTCCAATATCTTTATCTAGATTTGAAAATTTCAATTTATTTTATTATGCTGCTTCTGGAAATAATTTCTGGTTAGCTGTAATGTCTAATTCAGATCACTTTCAATGAAAAAAAGAATGGTTCCTTTAGCTATTAACACCACTGGAATTAGCAGGCATAACTCATCTGACCTGAGATCTAACAAAATAGTCCAGCTACTCAAAGTTCAAAAAGAGATTTCTGAGGAAAGAACTCAGTACGTGTGTGAGAGAGAACTCTATTTAAAAAAAAAAAAAAAACAACTAGATATTTTGTAAAACAGTAAGATCTCTCCCCAAGAAAGGAACTGCTGGCCAGCTGCAAGAACTATGGTTACCTGACAGCCTTCTGCTTTTAAAACCTACATGGTTTACCTCAGCCAATGACTGAGCAAGTTGGCTCAGTGTGCACCAAAGCAAAGTAGAGGCATCATTTCAGTGATGGAGTCCTCCAACTCTGCTCCAGAGATCATGGTAGTGTTAAGTCCATATCATGGTTTGACTGCTCCTTTTCCCAACCCTGCCTCTGCCACCACTCTCTTTTTTTTTTCTATAAGTGTTTCTCCCTAATAATCCTTTGGCTCCTAACTCTGTCTCAACATCTCCCTCCTAGCGAACCCAACGTGGGTGAGATACTTTTTGAAAGAGTCATTCTCCAAGTCTTTGGCACTTGGCAGCCTGGACCACCAACTCTTAAGACTTCTTTTGGTCCCATGACGTAATACAGGCATAATTCATTTTATTGCACTTCAGATACTGCATTATCCTCCACCAGCAAAAGGCTTACGACCGGCTGAAGAAGTCAGATGATAGCAGCATTTAGTAAAAAAGCATTTTTACATTAAGGTGTACTTTTTTAAAAACGCATAATGCTATTGCACACAACTACCATATTGTGCAAACGTAACTTTTACATGCACTGAGAAACCAAAAAGCTCATGTGACTAATTTTATTATGATATTTCCTTTACTGTGGTGGTCTGGAACCAAACCTGCAGTTTGAAGCATGCCTGTATTTTCTAAGCTCGCTTTCCTTTACAAAGGTACCTTTATAGTAGTACCTCCCTCTCCCCTCATCTGCCCAGTCTAGACATTTCCCCAAACCTGAGTTTTTTTTCTCCATATTCTCTTCTTTAAAAGTATTTTTATTCTGACAACTTCAAGTCACATCTATATGAAAGACTCTCAGCTCTTTTTCTGGTCTTGTCTTTTCAATTTGCTCTATCTTATATCTCACTAATATTAAAGATTTCTACTCTTCACAAATGACAGATCCAAAGGGGATGATCACCTTTCTCTCCACAGATTCTGCATGCTGATTTTGACTCCGGTGTCATCATTCCCTTAGCAATATACATCTATGAAATTTCTTCTTCTACTTCTCTTACTTATAGTTCTATTTCCAGATCTAATTCAAGACACACACACACACACACCGCCCTCATGCCTACTCCTCTCCACTGAGTGAGTTGCTGTTAGTTAAACAAAAGAATAAGGTTAGCCTAGGAAGCTGCAGCAGGGACCAGGGATCGCAGTTTGAGTCCCACTCGGGGCAACATAGCGAGACCTAGTCCCAAAAAAATAGCTGGGCATGGTGGTGCGTGCCTGTAATCCCAGCTACCTGGGAAGCTGAGGCTGGGGACTGTTGAGTCTGTGGTACCCCGGGCAACGTGAGCCTGCAGTTCCACAGGCAGAAACAGCAACACCTACTCTCAAAAAAAAAATTAAATAAAAATAATATAAGGTTAGGAACACAAGGGCTCACTGGTCTCAGTAGCAAGTTCCAGTCTCTAACAAAGAAGCATTTTACATCAACCACTCACCAGAAAGTGACCAAGGTAGTACACATCACATTAACAACATTAAGTTAGAAGGTTAAACCTCGAAGATCTCCACTACTCCACATTTTACAAATAAAGAAACTGAAGCCCAGCAGAGAGAAGTGACTTCCCCTTGCCACAAGTAAAAGCAGAGACAAGTCTCCGTGTCCCTAACCTGTGCTCACTACTGACACATTTTACAGTTTCTCCAAAGGATTTATTTTCCAAATTTTTCATATAGAGAAATTTCACATACCAAGTAAGGTCAATGACAAATAGTTCATCCTCCAAGACACAATCTCTGACTCAATTCCTCTAATTCTTGGCACAGCAAGTGTGTTCCCTTCTTCTGTTTCCCAGCATATGTACTTTTTTCTATCTCTCTATATTTAAGAAGCCAATTTATTGGTCCGTAGCACTCACAATAATTTTAATGTATCTCTTTTGACTCCCACTACCACCATCCCAGACAATTACTCCTCAACCTATTCATTACCATTTACAGTAGCCACCTAAATGATCACTCCAACACCAGTCTCTCAACTATATATCATTATACCCACATCATTAAAAGAGCCTCAAAGCCAGCCGTGGTGGCACACAGGTTTAATCCCGGCCTAGGAAGGGAGGCTGAGACTGAGAATCACTGAGTCCGAGGGTTTGAGACTCACTCGCCCGGGGCAACATAGTGAAACTTAGTGTCAAAAAATAGCTGGGCATGGTGGTGGGCACCTGTAATCCCAGCTACGTGGAAGGTTGAGGGTGGGAATTGCTTGAGTCCGGGGTACCCC
>PVHY01024027.1:0-20148 GCA_004024945.1 Uropsilus gracilis
TTTTTTTTGAGACTAGGTCTCGCTATTTTTGCCCGTGGAACTGCAGGCTCTCGTTGCCCGGGGTACCACGGACTCAAGCCATCCCCAGCCTCAGCTTCCCAGGTAGCTGGGATGACAGGCGCACGCCACCACGCCCAGCTTTTTTTTGGAACTAGGTCTCACTACGGGCCCCAGGCGGGACTCGAACCGCGATCCCTAGACCCGGCCGCTTCATAGGCTGAAGCTTACAAGCACGAGCCACCGTGCCCGGCTGAGACACATCTTATGATTACAGTTTTCTCCTTAATACAATAGCCATTTCCCTACTCTTGAAATTGTTTATTTTTCAGTTGTGGGATTTTTTGGGAAAAAATTCTCATCTTTCACAGAATACCAAGCAACATCTGTGTAGAAAAAGATGGTATTTATAAATCTTAATACAAAAGCTACATGCTTTCTCTGAATATGACAGATGGGGAAAATCACTTGGTTTTTATCTCACCTGTGAGCCACAGCACTATTCAGTTTTAATTACAGCAATTCGCTTCCCCACCTTCACCTCTCAACACAACCATATTTATTTATTTTTATTACATAAATAATTCATCTTTATTCTTTCACTGAGAATTTGTAGGTTTTAAAATTTGAAATTATGTCTACTGGAAATGACCTTTTTTTTTTCCAATACGTACACGTTTTAATTTGAACATTCCGAAGTAGTGACATATCCCTACTTTTTTATTCTTTTTTCAAATTGATTGCATATATATATATATATGTTTGACATCACTGTATACCCTGAGGTTCTCCCACCACCTTGTCACCCATGAACCATCATCTTGTGCCCATCCCTCCCCCAATTTTACACCCCTCCCCCTCTCTTGCTCTATGCTTCAGTTCTGCTGACAGTTTGTTAGTATTAAATTTTCCTTGTCCTTTTATTCACTTTCCCTATGTTCTGCATATAGGTAAGAGCATCCAGTATTTCTCTTTATGATTCTGGCTTATTTCTGCTAACATGATTCCTTTTAGGTCCATCCATGCTATCACAGATGCATCAAATTAGTCTTTGACTGGTAATATTCCATTGTATAAATAAACCACAACTCTCTGATCCATTAGTCTGTTTTGGAGCATTTGGGTTGTTTCCAAATCCTGGCTATTGTAAATAGTGCTGCAATAAACATCCAAGTACAGATGTCCTTTTGAATTGGTGTTTTTGTATCCTTTGGGTAGATTCCCAGAAGTGGGACTGTTAGGTCGAATGGTAGATAGAGGGTCCTCCACATACCTTTCCATAGTGGCTGGACAAGTATGCACTCCTACCAGTATTGTAAAAGTGTTCCTTTTTCTGCATATACACACCAGCACTTGTTGTTGCCCTTTTTTTTTGATACGGGCCATTCTTACTGGTGTGAGTTGGTATCTCATTGTGGTTTTGATTTGCATTTCCCTGATAAGTGATATTGAGCATTTTTCATATGCCTATTTGCCACTTGTATTTCCTCTTTGGAAGGGTGTCTTTTAAACTCTTATCCCATTTTTCAACTGGGTTTTTCACTTTGCTTCTGCTAAAAAGTGAAGTTTTTGTGGATCTTTGAAATCAGATCCCTGTCAATAGAGTGCAAAAAATGTTTCCCATTCAATTGGGAGTCTCTTTGTTTTGGTTATTGTCTCTTTGGCTGTGCAAAGCTTTTTAGCTTCATATAGTCCCAGCTGTTTATGTTTCCTTCATTTTCTTTGCTTGTATAGATGTATCCTGGAAAATATTTCTGTGGTATAGGATGTAGAGTGTTTTGCCTGTGTTGTTGTTTTTTTTTTTTTTTCTTTATATTTTATGGCTTCAGATCGTAAGTTCAAACTTTTATCCATTTTGAGTTGGTTTTTTGTAAATGGTGTGAGGGAGTAGTCTAGATTCATTCTTTTGCATATAGCAGCCCAGTTTTCCCAGCATCATTTGCAGAAGAGGCTATCCTCGTTCCACTGTATGTCTTTTGCCCCTTTGTCATAGATTAGTTGTTCATATAGGTGTGTCTTTATTTCTGAACTTTCAATTCTGTTCCATTGGTTTATGTGTCTGTTTTATTCCAGTACCATGATGTCTTCATTATTATGGCTTTGCAGTATAATTTAAAGTCAAAGTCTGGGAGTGCAATTCCTCGATCCTCTTTCTTTCTGGTCAGGAGCACTTTTGCTATTCAAAGTCTTTTTTATAAAATTTCAGTAATGTTTGTACTATTTCTTTAAAGAATGTCATTGAGATTTTTATTGGAATTGTATTGCTTTTGGTAGGATGGCCATTTTGATAATGTTAATTCTTCCAATTCATGAGCAAGAACTGTCTTTCCATTCTTTGTCTTCTAATTCCTTTAACAATGTTTTGTAGTTCTCTTTGTATAGGTCTTTCACATCTATTCTTAAATTTATTCCTAGGTATTTAATTTTCATTGATACATTTGAAAATGGAGAGCAAAACCATATTTAAACTACCACTTTTCCACTGATATTTTCTTTCTTAACCTACACAGCTACAGATAGGTATTTTGTACCCTTTGTTCTATTAAAAAAGGGATTTACAGACCCAAAACTAGAATCACCTGAACTAGTTTCATGTCACCAAACCAAGGCTTAATACCTACTTTAACTGCAGTGTCATTTCTCCAAAAATGTAGCCATCAGAGTCAAAGTGGAAGTCCCCGGTAAACACTAGCAAGGTAATATGCCTAGAAGAGCCTTCATATCTATCCCCAAGGAAGTAACTTTGCCTGAAATAATCAACTCTGCTCCTCACCTTGTCCCTCCTGTTTACAAAAGCCTTCATTAAAATACAGGTCTTTTAGGTTCTCTTTGCTAATTGGGATAACACACAATCATGTATCATTTAATAAAGCCAAGTTGATGTTTAAATTTACTCATATGAATTTTTTTTGCTATTATATTTTTTCATTTTTTGAGTGAAGAATGCAAGTTACATACAGATTACAAATATTACCATATCATAATTACAAAATTATAACCATGCAAAATAATATATTATTTACTGATGTGTGATTTAAAAGTTTCAAATACCACAGGAATGACAAACAGCAAATCGAATGTACTGATTATTATTTATGGGAATGTATAATGGGGAATAGGATAGAAGAGATATCCACAGAGAATGTCAACTATCTCTGTGTTTTTTTTTAAATTTGTATTAAATTTTTTATATTTTGCATATATATGTGTATTTATATTTATAATACATTAGTGTGGTACCCCAGGGTTTTCCCACTCCCCTAACACCTGTTAATCATCCTACTCTTTTGTGCCCTTCACCTCCCCCATCTTCTTCCCCCTTCTCCTCTCTCGCTCCATTGTTCAGTCCCATTGGTTGTTTCTGTTTTTTTCTTATTCATTTGTTTTTTCCTATATCCATCATATAAGTGAGACCATCCTGTATTTCTCTTTTTCCTTTTGGCTTATTTCTGCTAATATGATTCCCTCTAGTTCCATCCATGTTGCTGAGAATGACATATGTTTGTCCTCTTTGATTGATGCGTAGTATTCCATCATGTACACCACATCTTTTTCAGTATACCACATCTTTTTCAGTCAATCATTGGTTTTGGAGCATTTGGGTTGTTTCCAAATCTTGGCAATTGCAAACAGAGCTGCAATAAACATGCGCATACAGGTGTCCTTTTGAATTAGTGTTTTCATGTCCTCTGGGTAGATTCCCAGTAGTGGAATTGCTGGGTCGAATGGTAATTCCACTTTCAATTGTTTGAAGGTCCTCCACACAGTCTTCCATAGTGGCTAGACCAGTCTGCACTCCCACCAGCAGTGTAAGAGAGTTCCTTTTTCTCCACATCCACGCCAACACTTGCTGTTGTCCGTTTTATTTATATGGGCCGTTCTTACTGGTGTAAGATGGTATGTTAGTGTGGTTTTAATTTGCATTTCCCTGATTACTAGTGATGTGAAGCATTCTTTCATTTGCCTATTAGCTATCTGTATCTCCTCTTTTGTCTTTTTAGTTCTCCCCATTTTTGACTGGGTTTTCTGTTTTGTTTTTGTTACTGTTGGAGCTCTTTGTGGATCTTTGTTATCAGACCCTTGTCAATTGTCTGGAGGGCAAAAATTTTCTCCCAGTCGGTTGGGTTTCTTTTTGTTCTGTTTATTGTCTCTTTTGCTGAACAGAAACTTTTCAGTTTGATATAGTCCCAGCTGTTTGTTTTCCTTCATTTTTTTGCCAGTCACAGTTGTTTCCCAAAATGGATTTCAGAGGTGAAATTCATGAAGGGTTCTGCCCAGGTTTTCCTCTATGTATTTTATGGTTGCAGGTCTCACTTTCAAGTCCTTTATCCATTTTGAGTTGATTTTCGTACAAGGTGAGGATGTTGTCCTGTTCCATTTTGTCACATGTCTTGATCCAGTTTTCCCAGCACCATTTACTGAAGAGGCTATCCTTGTTCCAGAGTGTTTTTTGCCCCATTGTCAAAAATTAGTTGACCATATATGTGTGGTTTTATTTCTGAGTATTCTATTCTGATCCATTGGTCTCTTTGTCTGTTTTTGTACCAGTACAATGCTGTTTTAAGTATTACGGTTTTGTACTTTAGTTTGAAGTCTGGAATAGTAATACCTCCATTCTCTCTTCTGTTTGTCAAAAGAGTTTTGGCTATTTGGAGTCTTTTGTTGTTCCATATGAATTTCAGTAATTTTTGTTCTATCTCTTTAAAATATGTCATTGGGCTCTTTATTGGAATTGCATTGAATCTGTAGATTGCCTTTGGTAGCATGGCCTTTTTTTCTTTCTTTTTTTTTTTTTGAGACTAGGTCTCACTATTCTTGCCCATGGAACCGCAGGCTCTCGTTGCCCAGGGTACCACAGACTCAAGCAATTCCCAGCCCAGCCTCAGCTTCCCAGGTAGCTGGGATTATAGGCACGCGCCACCACGCCCAGCTATTTTTTTAGAACTAGCTCTCACTATGGGCCCCAGGCAGGACTTGAACCTCAATCCCTAAGCCCCGGCCACTTCATAGGCTGAAGTTTACAGGCACGAGTCACCGTGCCTGGTCAGTATGGCCATTTTGATAATGTTGATTCTTCCGATCCACGAACAGGGAATGACTTTCTATTTTTTAATATCATCTTCTATTTCTTTTAAGAATGTTTTATAGTTTTCTTTGTATAGGTTTTTTACTTCTTTTGTTAGGTTTATTCCCAAGATTTTTCTTTGGTGTGATGGTAAGTGGAGTTCTTTTTTTTAATTTCTTCTTCTTCTGATTGATTCTTTGCATATATGAATGTTGTTGATTTTTGTGTGATTTTTTTATCCAGCTACCTTACTGAATTGGTTTATTTCAATTAGCTTTTCTGGTGATTTTTCTGGTTTCTCTACAGAGTATCATATCATCTGCGTAAAATGATAGCTTTATTTCTTCTTTCCCTATTTGAATACCTTTTATGTTTTTCTCTTGTCTTATTGCTCTAGTAGGACTTCCAGAACTATTTATAAAAGAAATGGATTAACTATTAATTGAAATGGTTTCAGTTTTTCCCCTTTGAGGATGATATCTGCTGTGGCTTTGTCATATATAGCTTTTATTATGTTGAGGTATATTCCTTTTATAACAATTTTTTCCAGAGCTCAAATCATGAAAGGATGCTGAATTTTGTTGAATGTCTTTTCTGCATCTATTGATATGATCATATAGTTTTCATTTTTCTCTTTGTTGATGTGCTGGATTATGTTGATTGATTTTCCAATGCTGAATCATCCCTGTGCCCCTGGGATGAATCCCACTTGGTCATGATGGATAATCCTTTTTATGCAATGTTGGATCCGGTTTGTCAGGATTTTGTTTAGAACTTTTGCATCTTTGTTCATTAGGGAAATTGGTATTTGTTTCTCTTTCTTCGTACTATCTTTATTTGGTTTTGAAATTAGTGTAATGTTTGCTTCATAGAATGTATTTGGTAGCTTTCTTTTTTTTTTTTTTTTAATTTTTTTAAAGAGTTTTAACAGTACCAGTGTTAGTTCCTCTTTGAAAGTTTGGTAGAATTCAGCTGGTGGCTCGTGCCTGTAAGCTTCATCCTATGAAGTGGCTAGGGCTAGGGATCACGGTTCAAGTCCCACTCAGGGCAACACAGCGAGACCTAGTCCCAAAAAAATAGCTGGGTGTGGTGGTGCGTGTCTGTAATCCCAGCTACCTGGGAAGCTGAGGCTGGGGATTGCTTGAATCTGTGGTACACCAGGCAACATGAGCCTGTGGTTACATCAGCAAAAATAGTGAGACCTAGTCGAGAGAGGAGAGAGAAGAGAGGGAGGGGAGAGGGAGGAGAGAAAGAAGGAGAGAAAGAGGGGGAGAGAGAGAGAGAAAGAGAGAGAGAGAGAGAGAGAGAGAGAGAGAGAGAGAGAGAGAGAGAGAGAGAGAGAGAAAGTTAGTTTGGTAGAATTCATTTGTTTGGTAGAATTCATTTGTGAAACCATCTGGACCTGGGCTCTTGTTTTTGGTAGAGTTCTGATGGTTGCCTCAATTTCACTGCTTGTGATTGACCTGTTTAAGGTATCTATTTCTTCTCTGTTCAATTTTGGATGACTGAATTGTTCTAGGAATTTGTCCATCTCTTCCAGGTTATTGTATTTGTTTGCATATAGATGTTCGTAGTAGTCTCTAATTATCTTTTGGATTTCTGCTGGGTCTGTTGTAATATCTCCCTTTTCATTTATGATCCTGTTTATTTGAGTTTTCTCTATTTTCTTTGTAAGCCTTGCAAAGGGGTTTATCAATTTTATTTTTTCAAAGAACCAGCTTTTGGTTTTGTTTATCTTCTCAATGGTCTTTTTGGTTTCTATTTCATTAATCTCTGCTTTTATTTTTGTTACTTCTTGTCTTCTGCTGGGTTTTGGATTTTTTTTGTTTCTTTTTCTAGGTCCTCAGTTTGGGAGATTAGAGTATTTCTTTGGGCTGTTTCAATTCTTTTTATTTGAGCCTTTATTGGTATGAACTTTCCTCTTAAGACTGCTTTTGCTGTATCCCACGTTTTGGAATGTTGTGTCGTCTTTGTCATTTGTCTCCATGTATGTTTTAATTTCTTTTTTGATTTCCTCTTTTACCCAGTTTTCTTCCAAAAGCCTGTTGTTCAGTCTCCATATAGTGTTTACTCTCCTTATTTTCTTTTCATTGTTGATTTCTAGTTTGATGCTTTTATGATCAGAGAAAAAAGTTGGTATTATTTTAATCTTTGTGTATTTTTCAGGTTTGTCTTGTGGCCTAAGATATGGTCAATTTTAGAGAATGAACAGTATGCATTTGAAAAGAAAGTGCATTCTTTTCCTTGGTGGTGCAGTGTCCTGTGTCCTGTATATATCTATTAGGTCCATTTGGTCTAGATCTTCCTTTAAAGCTTTTATGTCTTTGTGTAATTGCTGTTTTGTTGATCTGTCTTTTGGTGGGAGTATGTGTTAAAACCTCCTACCACATATGTATTCTCACCAATATTTCATTTCAGTTCTACTAGTAGTTGTTTTATGAATTTTGGTGCTCCCTCATTAGGTGCATATATGTTGATTATTGTTATGTCTTTTTGGTGGACTGACCCTTTAACTATTAGGTAGTGGCCGTCTTTTTGTCACTTTTCTTAATTTGAAGTCTACTCTGTCTGATATATGAATGGCAACCCCTGCTTTCTTGTGGGGGCCATTTGCTTGCAATGTAGTTTTTCAGCCCTGCACCTTCAGTCTATGCTTATGCTTAGAGATCAGATATGTTTCTTGGAGGCAGTAGAATGTTGGAGGCAGTAGAATGTTCTGTTTTCTGATCCAGTCTGCAACTCTTCATCTTTCAATTGCTGAGTTTAGACCATTGACATTTAGGGTGACTATTGATGTTTGATATTCTAACAGTTTCCTTGTGGTCATTTTGGGGGTTTGTTTTCTTTTTTTGTTTGTTTTATTTGTTCTTCTTATGGTTTTGATCTTGAGGCCTCCTGCAAAATTTCTTGGAGTAGGGGTTTAGTCTGAACCCCTGAACGTCTGAAGACGTTGCTTGTCAAAGGTTCTAATTTTTCCTTCATAAAGGAAGGATAGTTTTTCAGGGTATTCTTGGCTGGCATTTTTTTTCTTGGAGTTTTTTGTAGATGTGACTCCATTCTCTCCTTGCCTGGAGTGTCTCTTCAGAAAAATCTGAGGTCAGTCTAATGGATTCTCCTTTGTAAGTTATCTGTTTCTTTTCTCTAGCCGTTCTCATTATTTTTTTCCTTATTTTGGGGTCTTGGAAGTTTTACAATGATGTGTCTCACAGTGGCTTTTCTTTCAGTAAGGTAGTTTGGTATCCTTTTTGCTTCCTGTATGTCTATTGTCATTTCTTCAGATTTGGGGAGTTCTCCTCTATTATTATATTGAAAAGCCTTTCAGTTCCCATGACTCTCTCCTCTCCTTCTTGGATTCCTATCACTCTTATGTTTCTTTTCTTTAAGGAATCTGACATATCTCTGAGCTTTTCTTCAGTCTTCTTACTTTGTTTTTCTCTTTCTTCATCCTATTTCTGTATCCTCAAGTGTGCTGATTCATTCTTCTATTTCATCTAATCTGCTTCCATGGCTTTTCCCCACATTTTTGAGCTCATCTATTGCAACTCTTAATTCCTGTGTCTCCTTCAATTTCATTTTTAGGGATTCATTTTCATTCTTCAGTTCACTGAGTAGGTTACACATATTGATACTTTCTTTTTTGTACTTTTCTACTTCTTCCCTTAGTGCATTAAATGTTTCTATCATTCTGTTGTCCTTTTTTTCTGATTCTTCTCTTATCTGTTGGAGTGCATCTAACATGTTGATGTTGGAACCTTTGTTTGAGATACACATCATTTCTTTAGTGTCATCCTTGGCATTTTCTGGAGATTGTCTTTTCTTTGGTGGTGATGGATTATTTCCTATAGGGTTTGCTTGCATGTCTACAGTTTTTCTCCTTACTACGTTTTGCTTTCTGACTTGTTCTACATGTTGAGAAACCATGGCTCTGGTGTTGGTCGGCATGTTGTTGATAGTAATGCTTTCCAGATTGTGAGTAGATCTGTAGTTCAGTTTACTAATTTGCGCCGGCACCACGTGCAGCACCGGCGCCAGTGACTTCCAGCATCTCACCCCCTTCACCCTCAGGAACCTGGGTGAAGGGGGTGGCTCTCCAGATCTGCTGCAACAGCGACACAAGGAAGGGACCCTCCCAAAGGCCTGGTCACTCATATGAATATTTTTAATGCTTTAACAAGCACCTTTTATTAAGTTTCCAATATACCTACCTCACAAAATATGCTTACAACTGAGTCCAGTGCTAAATCTTACATATAATGAAAGCTCACACAGGGTCAAAGCAGTTTCATTTCCTTTCTTGTACAATATTTATTTTTCTAGAAGTTAATAACTACCTAATTCTTATACACTAAATTTACTTTCTATATAATACTTTCAGGATATAATCTTCATAAAAAGGGGAGGTTCCATGTTTCCTGCCCCACCTGATGAAGGGTAGAAGTGAGGAGGGAGAAAACTTAGAAGACTTGTAGGAGACAAGTAGAGTAGAGAAACACGGGAAGAAGTTCTACTTGTTTCTCACACTTGTACTTGCATCAGGAACATAGGAGACATGGAAGAAATAAATGGATGAGAGACACACAATGACAGTCTTTGATTTGTACTTTGACTTTGCTCCTTTTGTACCCAGACTTGTCTAATACTTACTGACCCTTTCCTATGGTTCTCTGCCAGAAAGTACCTTAGAGTTATGGCAAGATTTTGAGTTTCTGTGATCCTGTTTTGTGCCAACCACGTTTGGATGGGCATTTATGAAGAGGAGATGGGTAATTTTGGCTATTCACTAAGAAACAATTATTCTTTCTTCTCTCTCTAAGCACATTAGATCCTACTGAGGTTCTTTCACACTAAGAATATTTTATCTTTATGCAGCTGATGGCAGAACCTCTTTGGAGTATGCAAGTTTGGGGATCCTGGGTGTCATGGTATCATGTTAAAATAAAATTAAGCCACTATTCCTTTCCCAGAAGGCAAAGTTTGGAGGCTTGAAATGCCTGGTCACTCTGGAAACTTGGGCCACTAAGCTGATGATGCAGTTAACTTGATGGTCCACTGTGCAAATATGGATTATCAGTCAGATAATCCATACCCAAGAACCAATCCATGATAACTGGGAGAAAAACAGTGTCTGGGACCCTCTGCCTGCTTCCTTTAGTGTTTTTCAACAAATTGCCCTGTTTTGCTCTCCGCCCTCTCTCTGGTGAATTATTTCATACTATATCTCTGGCCTATATCCAATTTTGTCCCACAACATTGGAGTACCCCTCAGTTATACACACTAACAATGTCATGTATGTTTTACTGAAAATCACTCAAAAAAGATCCAGAATTCCTCTCAATAAATCAAAATATCAGGTAGGCTTTCAGCACCAGGAGGAAGAAAACAAGGGACAAAGACTGCTGTGGTCTGTAAAGATTAGCTTATTAACTACTTCTACAAAAGAGATTCTGTCCTTTAACACTCCTAATTTTGTAAAGCCTACATCATAAAAGAGATTCCAAGTTGGGTGTGGAGGCATAAGCCTATAATCCCAGCTTCCTTGGAGTCTGAGGCTGGGGATTAGTTGAATCCACGGGTTTGAGACAACCCTGGGCAACATGGTGAGACCTAGTCTCTTAAGAAATTTTTAAAAAATAATAATAAAAAAGGCCAGGTGTGGTGGCATGTGCCTGTAAGTGACAGCCTATGTAGTCATGGCTGGGACTGGGGATTGTAGTTCGAGACCCGCCCAGGGCAACATAAAGAGACCTAGTCACCAAAAAATAGTTGGGTGTGGTGGCACATGCCTATAATTCTAGCTACCTGGGAAGCTGAGGCTGGGGAATGCTTGAATCCATGGTACAATGTGTAATGTGAGCCTGTGGTTCCACAGGCAAAAAGAGCAAGACCTAGTCTCAAAAAAAAAAAAAAAAAAAAAAAAAAGACTAATTTGATGCATTTGTGATAGCATGGATGGACCTAGAAGGAATCATGTTAACAGAAATAAGCCAGAACGATAAAGAGAGATACTGAATGATCTCACCTATATGTAGGGTATAGAGAAAACAAATAAAGAAAAGGACAAGGAAAATTTTAAACTGTCAACAGAGCAAGAGACTGAGGACACAAGAGATTAAGATGATGATTCACAGGTGACAAAGTGATGGGAGAACCTTGGGGTAGAAAATGATGTAAAATATATTTGTGTGTACATAGTTAATTTTTTAAAATAAAATGAAAAAAATAATAAAAAAAAGAAAACTCAACCTTACAGAGAAATAAAATCCGAAAAGAAAAAGTTCCAACTGTTTCTATTCCTCTGCTTCTGTTTCCTTCCACAGTTACTTCTTTTTTTATTTTGCCTCTAAATTGTATTAAATCTTGTATGTTCTTTACCATGATCCTCTACTCCCTTTTAATACAGCTAGTTTGTATCCCCTAGAAGTCTAGGTAAAAGAAACTGGAGCTGCAGGATAATAGTTGCCCTAGTCTTGTTTGAAGAAATAGAATAAATCTTGGATTGGCAAGCCCTGTCCCAAAATCTCATACACACAACTTGGCCCACCATTGATCATAAGGGGTCACATTTCACAAAAAGCATGAGATACTAACTTCCTTCATAAAGGCAAGTTAAAGTCTCCTTTCCACATTGGTTCCCTCTCGTAAAGCCTACACCTGGCTAGATCAGGTGAACTCTTATCTAACGGGCAAAGGAGCCACTCTTGGATCAGGAGCTTATAACATTTTATAGTGAGAGAGGAGTAAATTAAGATGTGGCACAATGAAACACTCCAGTTATTTTAAAAGGTGAATATTTGTCATTGGGACAACATGAATAGAACCAGAGGGGATTATTCTAAATGAAATAAGGAGAAAGAAAATTACTGATGATTTCACTCATATGTAGATCATACAGAAAGAAAACAAAAGGACAAAAAAAAAAAAGCCCTAGAAGTCTGATTATAAAATTCAGGCTACCAGAGGGAGACAGGGAGGGTGCAGAGCAGGGTGGGAGGACTCAATAGACCAGTGAGAGCTTTGGGTGCCGTGGTGGGAGATGTGGTACAATAATACACATCTGAAGAGGTATGACTCCAGTCTACAACCATACCACCCTGAACACGCCCGATCTCGTCTGAAGAGGTATGACTCCATACCTATGAAACATATACAGTGCTGTAAACCAACATTACCTTAAAAAACAAACAAGGACAATAAATAAGAAAAATAAAAAGGCCTTAGGGGAGGGAAGAGAACCAACAATATTTTGTGCTTTTTGTTTTGTTTTGCTTTGTCTTGTTTGAGATTAGGTCTCGCTGTTTGCCCAGGGTAGTCACGATCCCAGACTCAAGCGATCCTCCCAGGTAACTGGGATTACAGGCGTCTGCCATCATGCCCAACTGCTTTTTCATGACCAGATCTCGCTATGTTGCCTGGTGTAGTCTCGAACCCGCGAATTCAAGACATCCCAGGCTTCTTGTCTCCCAGCGCTTGGACTACAGGCACATGCCACCATGCCCGTATCATTATTTTGATACCATTATTTGTTACCACATCATTAGAGTCAAATATACAGTTTTCAATGTAAACATCACAAGGGTTATTAAGAAACCAACAAAAATGGTCCATTCAAAGAAATAAAAACTTGCCCTGGAAAAGACCTGATGACAAATTTACTAAGCAAAGTCTTCAAAGCTACTATCCTAAAGATGCTTTAAAAATTAAACTAAGATTAGGAGAAAAATCAATACAATAGCATATGAATCAAATGGAAATAACAAAGAGACAGAATACCCTAAGAGAAACCAGTAAATTCTGGTGCTGAAAGTTCAATAAGCAAAATAACACAAAACAAAATTCATTAAAGGAATTTCTAAAGCATACGAGAGTAAGCAGAAAAAAGAATCAGTAAACTTGGAAAGATAACTTTTCCCCCTTACATGCTGTAGTCCTCATATTTCTCTCACCACCATATCACTGGTAAACCATCACTATACTTCCTTGTATTCTTTTCTCCCATTTTATCCTCTCGCTTTCCCTTCTTGTACGCCTCCTCTTTATGGTCAGCTCAGAAGGCTAACAATGACGAATGGCTAAGAACAATGTCTGGCACTGCATTAATCAAAGATGTAAATACATACATAAAATCAAATAGCATCCTCAAGACAAAATAATTAGTGAGAATTTTACTTACACAGCAACAAACTCACAAAGAGTATAACCCAACAGTAACAACCAAAAAGAAAAAAATCAGGAAACTTGAAAATAGAAAAATGAAAATTGTCAGGTCTAAAGAAAAATTAACATACCCTAAAGGGATCTGTGTGACAACACCAAATTGGCCACACAGACTACAGAAATTCTAAAAAGAAAAGGAAAACAGAGCAGAGAAAATATTTTAAAAAATAATAGCAAAAAAAGCATCCCAAATTTGAAGAAAGGCATCAACAGAAGCATCCAAAAAACTAAAAATACTCCATGTACAATGAATTCAAACATCTCATTCTGAGATACATTATAATTAAACTCTTGAAAGAAAAAGAAAAATACAATTGAGAGATACTGAATAAATTCATCATTTCTACCCATTTAAGTCAGGAGCAGTTGATAATTCAGTCTTCAATAGCACTAATTATTAATTCCTCAGCTAATTTAGATACACTAGTTTATCATCTTTACCAAATCCACTACATCTTTGAAGCTGGAAGCAAAATGAGAATCAGTCTCTTTCTATCCTCCCAAAATAAATGGTAATATGATTCCTACAGAGTCTAAGTTTCTAAAAAAAATGGTAAAAGCTTTTGCTATATAATAGTGGAAATATTTGCTATATACAGAAATTTGTGGTTAGGCATAGAATCAGGCTTAGATGATATGGTGAAATATAAGAACTAGGTCTGTTATGACATTTAAATGTAGCTCTGATATGTACTATTACTTTAAAAGGTTACACAAATGGTAAGAAACAGTCGCATATCTCATGTTCATTTACTTCCAGGGAAATCTGGAAAGATATCATATTTTTTGTTTATTAAAGAACTTACATTCCATATTAGATGTTGAATCCTTACTGATCAACTTTGAGGAAGTATTGCTGATTTTTCTAAGATAAACTCAAATACAACCAAACTGTGAAGCAATTGTTTTACAATTAGATATGCGGCATAATTTTTGTTGCATATGCAAATCTTTCAGGAAATTTATTAAAAATATGATTATTTGTAGCATTCCACCTTCAAGCCAAGTTTTTAATATGACCTTAAGAATCTTTGAAGAAACCAACTCTGTAAACTCAGTGTGTGATTACTCTGAGACTTAATATCTAATCCTTGCATAATCATGTCGTCCTGTTCACCTTGACAGTTTTATCCCCTGTATGTTAGAGAAAGAAGACTAACTTACACGGTGTTCTGACATAAATTCAAGAATTCCAACTAGTATTCTAGTTTGTGTCATTCCCAAAAATTGCACTTTTTACTTTACTGCTGTCATTTTTTTAATTCATTCATTATTCTGAAATAACAACTTTTTAATCACTTCCTGATTTCTAAACCTAAAATGCTATAAATTTCTTCAGATAATAGTTTTAAGTTGAACCCCACACATATTTAATTTTATTATTTTCATAATTTATTAACACTAAGACTTGAATCAGTTGCTAAATGAAGCATATTTTTTGCTACAGACTACATGATGAATCAAACATTACAGTGAGGATAAATAAATGGATGAATGGATAAGAGAGATCCTGCTTTATCAACTGAAATCTATCAAGATGTTTTGAATGGATAAAAACAAGGGTTTAAATATGATTTAAGCCGGCCACAGTGGCTCCTGCCTGTAAGCTTCAGCCTATGAAGCAGCTAAAGCTAGGGATCATGGTTTGAGTCCCACTCGGGACAACACAGTGAGACCTAGTCCCAAAAAAAATAGCTGGGTGTGGTGGCACACACCTGTAATCCCAGCTACCTGGGAAGCTGAGGGAGGGGATCGCTTGAGTCTGTGGTACCACGGGCAATGGGAGCCTGCCATTCCATGGGCAAAAATAGCGAGACCTAGTCTCAAAAAAATAAATATGTAAATATGATTTAGAATTACAGAAACTTTATTTTGAGTAAAGCTAAGAGGCCAATGAATCCAATCCTACCTTTTAAAAGTTATAGCAATGGAGACACAAAGAGGTTACATGGCTCACCCACAGAAATACTATTTATGTAAAGTATAAAGCCATACTTCGTCACACACATCTTACCTTTCTGGTGATGTTACAGATGTCACAGGATGCCCATGGACACCTTTTTTACTTTCACGGTCTAAAGAGAGGACCTTATTTCTTAGGCTTCTTTTCCACTAGGAAAAAAAAAAGGGGGGAGGTTAATAATAAATACATCAATAGACATAAAAATATAGAAGAGGTAATTAAGTTTTCATTGAGAAATTCAAGATAAACAACCAAATCTCATATCTTACAGGAAAAAACCTGCAATCTACAAAATGCCTGGTTCTTTTGCTAGTAGGTATAAAAGTCCACCAAAAAATAGTAAGAAATGTTTTAAAAAATTTCAAGGTAACTCTAGTCAAGATAAGTGAAATCAACATTTTGAAATCTTAAAGCTTGTGAAATATAAAAACACATTAAAGTAAATTTAAAAAATGATTACATGTCAAGTTAAATAGGGTCTGTAATTCTGAAGAAACTGCATTTTTAACAATTGGGAGGATTATAATTGGTTCCTTAGGAATGGCTCCACGGAAAATTTTAGGTAAGAATCAAATATATTACCGATAAGTATTAGATCTAACCTAACTAGAAACAAAAGCTAAGTTTTACTGATTCACTATATAAAAATTGTGAATCTGGGAAAATAAAATACGTATCTTCTCAAAGCATTAGTTTCCTTATCTGACTGTATTAACAGTCACTATCTCACAAGGATGGATGATGATTATATATGTTGGAGAGTGTTCCTCAAATAATTATTTATACATTCATGTCTATAGCACCATTGATAAATAAAATAGAGTATATATAGTGAAATATTAATCAGTCTTACAAAAGAAGGAAATTTTGACACAATGACTGTGAGATAATAGAAATACTTAGACAAATCTCTGCCGTTAGCTCTTGACAGAGTTCCTAAAACCCTTGTAATGTCATAAGTGATAAAGAGTATTAATAACATCTTTTATTATTAATTTTTTTTTTTTTGAGACTAGGTCTCGCTACTTTTGCCCATGGAACCACAGGTTCACGTTGCCCTGGGTACCATGGACTCAAGCAATCCCCAACCTCAGCTTCCCAGGTAGCTGGGATTATAGGCACGCCCCACCACGGCCAACTATTTTTTGGACCTAGCTCTCACTGTGTTGCCCAAAGTGGGATTCGAACCATGATCCTTAGCCCCAGCCATTTCATAGGCTGAAGCTTACAGGCACCAGCCACCGTGCCCGGCTTATTATTAATCTTGACATAACACACCTGAAACCCTTAAATTTCCTAGGTGATAGGAGTGGCTTTTGCTCTAATGGGTGAGCTCTTAGGAGGTTCCTGGATGGGGGTTGGTCACCAAAAAGACCAAGTAAAGATTAAAGCTGGGAAAATTGAACTTCTATCCCATTAATAGAGAGGAGAGACTGGAAATTAAAGTTAATAACTTATAATGCTAAGTAAGAAAACATTCATAAAAATCCCAGCAATATAGGGCTTAGAGTTCAAGTCGGTGAACACATCAAAGTATCATGAGGGTGACAGAACCCCAACACAACAGGATTAGATTTTGTACTAGCTATCCTCCAGTCCCCAACCTAGATATCTCTTCACCTGGTTGCTCATCTATAGCCTTTATTATATCATTTCATAAACTGGTAAATTTGTTTCCAAGTTCTGTAATTCACTCTGGCATAAATTAGTCAAGCCTGAAGTCAAGTATTGGGAACTTTATTTAGATCATAGTTAATATTATAGGTCAATTACATCTCAATGAAGAAAAAGCAACTAATGAAAGACCTGTATCCCTGATAAACAAAAACTAAAAATTAGCAGATAAAATCCAATAACATAAAAAAATACAATAAGATAAATAAGATTTTATTTCCAAAATAGAAAAATGGTTCAATATTTAAAAATCAATCCATAATCTTTGAAAAAATTAAAACAACCACCTACACAGCCTATATTGTTATCTGCAATTAACTCATTTTAAATGAATCTTACAACCAAAATAATGAGCCTGCATAACCATCTCTTATCACATAGTAAACATCAACTCAGAATGGATTAAAGACTACATAAGATCTGAAACCATAAAACTCCTAAAAGAAAAAAATAGACGGTATGCCCCTTAAAACTGAACTTAGCAATGATTTTTTTATTTGATACCAAAGCAAAGGCAACAAAACCAAACAAGTAGGACCTCAACAAAACCAAACTAGTAGGACCTCATCCAATTACAATGGTCCTGCAGAGTAAAGGACATCACCAATAAAATGGAGAGACAACCTACCAAATGTGAAAACATCTCTGCAACTCACATATTTGTATGTTAATGTGTGTGCTAATATCCAAATATATATATAGAACTCATACAACTCAACTAGCAAAAAAAACAATCTGGTTTTTTGGTAGTAGAGGATCTAACTAGACATTTTACCAAAGATAAACAGGTCACCAACAGAGACACAAAAAATATTCAATATCATCAGTAATCATCATGATTGCATATGCAAATGCAATATAATCACACTAACAATGAGATATTACTCACCTGTTGTAATGACTATTACAAAAAGAGAATAGTAAGTGTTGAAATTATAGAACAACAGAAACCCTGGTAAAGTTATAGAGCGATGGGAACCCCTACTGGTAAGAATGTAAATTACTGCAGCTACTATGGAAAAACACTAGGGAGGTCTTTCAAAAAACTAAAAATAAACTACATTATGATCTGGCAGTCCACTTTGGATATTTATCCTTAGAAAACAAAATTGTTGTCACCAAAAAAATCTGCACCCCATGTTCACTGCAGCATTAATTACAATAGCCAAGCCATGGAAACAACCCAAATGTTCATCAACAAATGAATAAATTTCTCAAAAGTTAAGTATCACTATCCTAATGAAGGCATCCAACTAGGGCATTAAACTAGTCACAGGAAAGAAAGTTGTCTCTGAAGAAGATTCATTCATGCTGTAGATTAGCAGGCATCAGAGGAGAAAAAAAAAAATGGACTGCCAAAATGAAAGGGAAGGAAAACAAGACTGCAGATTATAACAAAAAGACAAGACATAAAAAATGATCCTAGTCGGACACGGTAGCACACACCTATAATCCTAGCTACCTGGGAGGTTGAGGCTAGGAATCACTTGAGTTAGTGGGTTTAAGACAATCCCAGGCAAGGCCAGGCACGGTGGCTTGTACCTGTAAGCTTCAGCCTATGAAGCGGCCGGGGGCTAGGGATCGCAGTTCGAGTCCCACCTGGGGCCCGTAGTGAGACCTAGCTCCAAAAAATAGCTGGGCATGGTAGCGTGCGCCTGTCATCCCAGCTACCTGGGAAGCTGAGGCTGGGGATTGCTTGAGTCTGTGGTACCCCGGGCAATGAGCGCATGGGGTTCCACGGGCAAAAATAGTGAGACCTAGTCTCAAAAAATATATAATAATAATAAGACAACCCCAGGCAACATAGCAAAACCTAATCTCATGCAAAAAAAAAAAAAAAAAAAGTCATCCACACCTGTCTCTTGAAGGTCAAAAACTAAAGAAAGATACGCCCCAAGGGTAAAATATCTATTATATCCCACAATAATTTCTATAGTCTAAAACATTAAATCACAAAATTTTCTTAAAATAACTTTTTTTTCTTTATTTGGCAACAACTGTACTGCTAAGAACTCTTGCAGAAAAATAGGAACTCTCACTGATGGCAATAGAAATTGGTGCAAATTTTCAGTGAGCAGTCTTCAATACTGACTGAAATTTAATATACAAATTCCCTTAGGGTCATAATCCCAATTAGTAACGGTTCCCTGCAGAAGAAAAAATGATGTTCATTTCAACATTATTTTTATTAACAAAACTCTGCAATCAAACTATCTAAAATCAGTACAGTAAGTATAGTATATCTACATGATGTAGTACTACAAAATCATCAAAATATAAATAATAGGTCGATACAGGTTTATGAAAATGGAAAAAAGTGTTAACTAAAAACAACAAAGCAAGGTATTATGCATTTCATGATTGCTTTTCTGCAACAATTTAAAAAATAATATAAACTCATATGTGGGCATATGCATTTTTTTCTCCTTGTTGAGAAGAATGGGGGGAATAAAACCATTTCTAGCAGTTTGCCTATGAAAAAAGGACAGAAAAGGATTCTTCATTCTTATTACCTTGTATCTCTCTATAGTGCCCAAACTTTCTAACTTTAGGCAATTTTTTTCTTTTTAAGTCAACAGAAACCATCTGGTCCTATTTATTATTTTCCCTTTTTTGTACCTTGCATAAAAAACAAACGTATATTGAATAATTAATTTTTAACAACTTTAGCAGGGCACAGTGGCTCGTGCCTGTAAGTTTCAGCCTATGAAGCGGCCGGGGCTAGGGATGGCAGTTCGAGTCCCGCCTGGGGCCCATAGCGAGACCTAGTTCCAAAAAAATAGCTGGACGTGGTGGTGCGCGCCTGTAATCCCAGCTACCTGGGAAGCTGAGGCTTTGCTTGAGTCTGTGGTACCCCGGGCAATGAGAGCCTGCGGTTCCATGGGCAAAAAATAGTGAGACCTAGCCAAAAAAAAAAAAAATTTTAACAACTTTAAAGCAACTAATATTAATGCCAAACATTTCCTCTCAGAAAAGTTATAGTAAATGGTTAGTTTTTCTTGTCTACATATGTGGAGTGAACTTCTAAAATGATATAATTATATAAATAAACAGCAAATCAATTAAATTAGAGAGGGGAACATTTTTTTCTTGTCTCTATCATAAAAACACATTCAAGCCAGGCATGGTGGTGCATGCCTGTAGGTGGCAGCTTAGGAAGCCATAGCCAGGGCCAGGGATCGCGGTTCGAGTTCCATTTGGGGCAACACAGCAAGACCTAGTCGCAAAAAAATA